>CAUYON010032333.1:0-33846 GCA_963573935.1 Arctocebus calabarensis
TAAAAAAAAAAAAAAAAAAAAAAAAAAAGATATATCATGTAAGTGGTAAATAAAATAAAGAGTTGTTTCTATAAACAAAAAAGAAATTCTCATGGATTGAACTTTTTCTTTTCTTTCCTTTTTTGCTTTGTTTTGTTTTGGAGACAGAGTCTCACTCTGTTGCCCGAGGCTAGAGTGCTGGAGTAGTGGCAGCCTAGCTCACAGCCACCTCAAACTCCTGGGCCTAACCAAGCCTCCTTCTTGCCTCAGCCTCCCAGAATGCTAGGATTACAGGCATGAGCCACCATGCCTCAACAAACATTTTATTGTTATAAGAATCTTTTGGAAAATTTTATAAAATAGAAAACAAATATATTTTTAAATATTTATATATTTATAAACTAATACTAATGAAATCTTGGATGAAATTTTCATAATGATAAAAAATTCAATTTACAAGGAAAACACAACTCTTATAAGTGTTTTTATGCACTAACAACAGAAGCAAAATCTAACAGAAATGAAGGGAGAAATAAATAATTTAAGAATAATAGTTGGAGACTTCAATACTTTACTTTTAATAATGGATAGAACTAGACAGAGATCAATAAAGAAGACTTGAAAAACTCTATAAACCAATTTGTCACGATGACATTAATAGAAAACTCCACTTAGAAATAGCAAAATACAAATTATTCTTAACTGTGTCACAAAATTTTCTGGGACTGCATATATGTTAGGCTACAAAAAATAGTCTCAATAAATTTAAAATAATTTGAATAACACAATTGATAATATTTCTCTTACCACAGTGAAATAAAGCTAGAAATCAAAAATAGAAGATATTTGTGGCATTAAATCTTTGAGAAAATAGAAAAGAACACTTTTAAATAAGAAATGAGTCAAAGCATAAATCACATAGGGAATTAGAAAAATATTCTCAGATAAACGAAAATAAAAATAAGTCATAGCAAAACTTACATGATGTAGCAAAAGCAGTGCTAAAAAAGGGATGTGTAACTATAAGGGAAATATATTTTAAAAGTCAAAAAAAAAAAAGGCTAGACATTTCACCTTAAGAAACTGGAAAGAAAACAAAGTACTAATAACCATGGAGAAAGAAGGTAGCAATTATGATTAAAATATAGCTAAACTAAATAGTGAATAAGAAATGCAAAAGAGTACATATAGAAACCTAAGAGTTGGTTATTAATAAAACCAACAAAATTTGCAACCCTTTAGCTAGATTAACTAAAAAAAATATAATGATTTAGAATATCCACACTTTGAGTCTTCTCAAATTACTAAAATCAAGAATGAAATAAGGAACATAAATGCTGATCTTTTAGGAAAAAAATGAATTAAAATGGAATATCAGGAACAATTGTATAACAAGAAATTGCATAATCTAGATAAACTTCTAGAAACACACAAACTACCACAAATGAGTCCAAAAAAGTTTTTGAATAGACTGAAACAGAGACATTTGGTAAGTTATAAATTTTAAAGCTTTCCAAAATGAAATGAACAGATCCAGATGGCTTCATTGATTAATTCTGTCAAATATTTACAGAAAAATTGGCACCAATTTTTCTCCATAATATTTCCAAAACTGAAAAGTGAGGAATACTTTCTAACTTATTTCATGAAGTTAATGTTATGCCAATAGAATAGTCTGGCAAAGACATACAAAGAAAGCCAACAAATCCTCAACAAAGTAAGAGCAAACCAAAGCCAGCACCATGTAATGTAATTGAAAACCATGATGTAAGTAAGATTTATACCAGGAATGCTAAATTGTTTCACAAACAAAACTTAATGAATGTAAAACACCACAGGTTGTTCCAGAAGTCACCATATATAAGGAAATAAGAAATTGTAGTTAATGATACCATTGTTTACAAAATAGTCAATAAAAAATTTTACAGAGAAGTGGCCAACGTGTAGGTAATATTTTGTAAATTTTTTTTTTTTTGTGGAGACAGAGTCTCACTCTATCGCACTCGATGGAGTGCTGTTATTTTTGTAAAGAATATATTGCAAATAAAGATACATTTAGCTAATTTCCTGTTTTCTTCCCACTTTCCTTATGTATGGCAACATTGGGGACACCTCTAAGGGTATAAAGAAAAAAACCACAATTGATTCTACAAAAAAAGTCCCTTAGATACAGTATAGCATTGTGTTACAATATAACTCTCAATGAATTAGCATAAAGGAGGAATTCTGCAAACCTGATAAAAGGGAAACTACAAAAATAACATAGATGTAGGGCAAGACTGAGGCTGAAAACAGGAAAAAAAAAAGAACAAAAAAAAAAGAAGAAGAAAAAAGAAAAGAAAGGAAAAAAGGAAACAAACATAGATAACAAGATACACAAAGGTAGGACACTGAACACACTTTTTTCTAAATTTAGGATCAAGACAAGATGTCAGGCTCCAGCCACATGCACCGAGGCTTGTGGGTTCAAGCCTGGCCCGGGCCTGCTAAACAACAATGAAACTGCAACAAAAAATAGCCGGGCGCTGTGGGTGGGCACCTGTAGTCCCAGCTACTTGGGAGGCTGAGGTAGGAGAATCGCTTAAGCCAAAGAGTTTGAGGTTGCTGTGAGCTGTGATAACATGGTTCTCTACCAAGGGGGATATAGTGAGATTCCCTCTGAAAAAAAAAAAGGCAGAGATGTCAGTTTGCTCCATTTATATTCAATATTCTGCTAGAGAATTTAGCCTGGGAAATTAGGCAAGAAAAGAAAATGAAAACATCAAAATTGAAAAGAAGAAGAAAAACTGTCTCTATTATAGACGTTCTGATCATGTCTATATAAAATCTTAAGGGAAACACAAACCTTACCAGAGCTTGTAAGACCACCTCGGTAGCATGATACAATATCAATTTAAAAAATTTGCTATAGTTCTATATAATCTATCAATAATTAATCCAAAATGAAAATAAGAAAATGATTCCATTTACAATAGCATCCAAAATGATAAAGTACTTAGGAACAAATTAAATAGTTTATTTATGTCATAAGTAAATGAAAAGATATCCTACATTCATGGATCAAAATACATACAATTTTGACGATGTTAAGATACTTCCCAAATTGAATAGAACTGAAATTCAAGAAGCAGTCAACTGATTTTGAGTAGAGTGTCTCTACAATTCAATGGGGAAAGAGTCATCTTTTCAAAAAATGGAGGTGGGACAATTGTATATCTATGAGCAAAAGAATAAAGTTGGACCCCTGCTTCAAGTAATATATAAATATGAACTTAAAATGGATTATTGACCTAAATGTAAGTGCTAAAATCATAAATCATGTGATCCGTGTCTATTACACTGATATTCTATTGTCCTCTCCCCACTCCCACAATCCTAAATCATCCCTTGATTTCATGAGAATTGACATGTCTGCAGAAAGAGGCTTTATTTTTGAGCTCCTCTTCTTGCTCCCCTGGATCACTGTCTGTGCTTCTGATAGCACATTGAATCATCAATGTCCAACAAGTTGTATTTCGCTGAGCATTAAAAAAAAATCTTTCATATCCTTTCAAACACTGTGTTTTCTTCACTACATATATGAAATTTAATCTGGTTTATATATATTTTAGGTTTCTAGAATAATTCACAATAAATAAAATAGTTAACAAGTAATGTTACAGGGACCTTACCTTGAGAAAACGCAAGATGTTTAAATTATAATGTTATATCCCCACAGTGATCTTGGTTTTCCTCCAGGAGATCAGTCTTTCAGAGGTTCAGGAAGGATGGCCTCAACTTCTAGACCAATTTAACTTCAAAGCTTCTGACATGGGTTATTTCTCCGCAATTGTGATTTTTTTCTCTCTGTGACAGCCACAGTTGGGGTAAAGGTAATAATTTCCTGGGCAGGAATCCAATTCTGTAACCATGGCTGTCAGTGTGTCGATTTTGCATTGTACCTGTACGACTCAGGAGGGTTCATCATCAACATAACCTCTCCGAGTTCCACCGTCACCCTCAAACTAAGAAATGAGAAATAAAGTTAGCAAATGAAAGGACTTACAGTAAATTGCTGAAATAAGCACTAAACAACGTTCCAACACACATAATAGTTTGTGTATGTCATACAGGCTTACCTCTCATCTTACCTGCAAAGTAGCATCACAAGGAATCTTACTTCTCCTTTCCTTGCCATTTAATGATATTCTTACTAATTTTATTTCCATCCTTCGTGCGGAACACAGCTTTGCTTTCATTGTCGTTAGTAAAGATGAAGCATAGCGGGAGGTGCCTGGAATTCCAAGTTTATGGAGTGGTATATTTGCGTACACATGCTTAAATTAAATGAAAAAAGAACACGCTGGGGGAGCCGGTAGAGGGAGGGCTCCGAGAGGGAAGATCCGTGTGGGACTCTGGCTTGGGGCACAGACCTCCAGGGTGAGGCCCACAAACTCCACCTGCTACTGATCGTGGACGCGAGAACTCAATAACTGTGTGAATCACATTTAAAAAAAATTTTTTTTTTGTAAATTATATTTAGAAACATCCATTTCTGAAACTGAAGATTTCATGCTGAGTTTTTTATTTTCTCACCCCTGAAATACTCAGGAAGGACAGAGAATTCCTTCCTTCCTTCCTTCCCCTCTCTTCCTCACTCCCTCTTTCTCTCCTTCCTTCCTTCCTTCCTCATTCCCTTCTTCTATCTTGATTTTGTTCTCTTCCTACTTGCAGGACAAAAAATCAATATGAATACAGTGCACACTGTCAGCGTGAAACGAGGCATTATTTATATTACAATGAAAGAAAACCAAATTATCTGAAAATGGACGGTTATATTTTAGAGATTTACCTGCAAATCTTGAATTTGTGTGGGTGGTGAACCCCTGATCCTGGGAACTGTTAGCACTGACCCTCTGGCTATGTGGGGGCAACACACTTCAACTAAAACTGGTAACTTAGACGCAGAACAGAAACTTAAAGGATGCAGGTCGGGGGCGACTGTGGCTCAAAGGAGTAGGGCGCCGGCCCTATATGCCAGAGGTGGCAGGTTCAAACTCTGCCCCCACCAAAAACTGTAAAAAAGAAAATAAATAAATAAAGGACGCAGGTCTCCAGTAATCTCACCTACCTGATGAATTGAATTCCATCTCTGTCTGAAATTTATAATTATAGGAGTCAAAATTTAATCCTTTTAGTTTTAAATAGGTTTTTCATTACTTAAGATCAAAAATATCCTGCCAGACTAGTTTCCCAGGTACTACGGCTAGCCTAGAGGTTGATGAATTCTGAGTCTAACTGGCAGTAACAGTAAAAGGTACATTTAAGTCAGTACCCCGACAGTGATGTCTGAAGCTATGAGAGTGGTGTGATTTAAAGTGTGGGAACAATACAGAAACCACCAATATGCTAATAACTAGATAATTTAAAGTTGGCCCAGAGCCAAGACAGCTAGACAAAGAAGAAAGAAAGTGATTTTTGCAAAATAATGAATATGATCTTTGGCTGGAGATTACCTCCCTATTCCAACAGGAGGAAATTAGAGATTTTATTTAGCTCTCTCCAGATCAATTAGTAGAGAAGTAGATCAGAGATTCAAATTCATGTCTATCAAACCCCGAAGACACCGCTCTTCTGACAATATCACTTTACCTTCTGTATAATGAGTTCCCTGAATATTCAAGCACTCATTAACAAACGTATATCAAGGCTGCATAGAAATGATTTTCACATCAGTTATACATCTAACGCCATTCTAGTGTGAACTTTTATGATTCAGGCTACCAGGCAGGTGTCATGTTAGAGGGTTCCAACATTGTCCTCTAAGCATTTGCTCTTTACCAGAACAGTAGAAAAAGATTGGCTATCACAGAAGAATGGCCAGCAACGGGCTCTTTTGTTCTCCTACCCTGTCAATAACATTCACGTAAATTGCTCTTCATGGGGCTTTCTTGTCTTTGTCTTTTTCTTTGAATCTTCTGTACCCTCTCCTATAAATATGTCATCACATCAGATGTTGTCAAATTTGATTTTCTTATTTGGTATTTGAGTTACTTGTTTATTAGAACTGCTGCCAACACAGCAAAGTTCAGAGTAACCTTTCAACCTGGACGACACGTGGACTGTGCGTAGTGCAGATTGGGACATGAGCTCAGCTTCTTTGAAGTTAATTGTCAGCTCCTACAGCGACAGTGACTGCAGAAGAGGCCAGCAAAAAGCCGCAATCGCCGTCATTAAGGAGTTTTGAGTGGCTGCCTTTAGATGCAGCATAAAGCTTATTGATGTGGGGGGAAAGGATCATTTTAGAATAGTGAACATTTATCACAGTGCTGTTGCCGAGTTTCTAATTATATCTTAAGGGCTTTGTGAGAGATACTCCACAGAACTGACGCTACCATCAAAGGCTACGGATATTGGTAACACGGAATGACAGAGTGGCTTTCAGGCAGACAACCACACCATCCATTGGTTTTACTAATAATTCAATAAACTTTATTATTAAGCAACTTACACATAAATGACTGAAGAGACAGCAGATAAATTCTGACTTGTAATAACTGAGTCGGGAGGAAACTGTCAGCCCTGGGGACTCTACCTGCGGTCACGACGGACAGTGACACAGCTAACTGAAGACACAGCTCCCTCAGATCACAGCACCCACTCAGAAAATGCAGCAATACTTGAGGCCAAATACGAGCAAGAGAGCTAGATGACAATACCATAAGCTTTTAGAATAAAAACACTGTTTCATAAAATATTGGTTCATAGTGAACTCATTGTGTTCTCTTGTAAATGCCATCTTCTCTAGGAAGTTCTGCTGGCAAGCTTGCAATGTGATAGGAGGTGGGCCTATCCCCTGTGACTTGGCCTTGTCCTGACACCTTACCATAGCCACCTGTCTTAAACCAACATGAGAATTTGTTTATAATTCCCATCTTATTTACTCTTGCAAATTTTTATATTTTGACCATGTGACTCAGGTTTCTGTGGTAATGAGCTGACAAGTTCTTGTGTTTACATGTAAATTCCATTTATAATTGCAATGTTCCATTTTCATTGCTTGCCCAGAGTTTAATAGCTCATTGAACTCTCAACCTGCTTGTGAATCAGATATTACATACCTAGTTGTCAGATGAGAAAGACGACAATTGAGTTAACAACTTGGGCAAAGGTAAACTATTAGTGAGTGGATGATCTATTAAAAGCCAAATTCTACAACCTGGCTTTAACATGGTGCTGCCTCTCAGCAAGAAGGCCTCATTCCCTGCAGAACATGCCTTTTAGATGCTACATAACTTACCAGTGCACAGAAATCAAGAGATGGGGAGACATGGAATCACATAATTTATCTTTTAATCATTTCACTTTAATTTGTGAGTTAGTTGATAAAACTGCAAACAGCTGGACGCAGTGGCTCATGCCTGTAATCCCAGCAGTCTGGAAGGTAAGGAGGGTGGGCTTGAGTCCACAAGTTCGAAATCAGCATGAGCAAAAGTGAGACCTCCTTTTCTACTAAAATAGAAAACCTGAGGCAAGAGAATCGCTTGAGCCCAAGTTGGAAGTTGCTGTGAGCTATGACACCACGGCACTCTACCCAGGGTGACAGCTTGAGACTCTGTCTCAAAAAATAAACTTTTTTCCACAAACATAATAGGAAAATTCCCTAATCCTGCAGTAAGTATTTATCTTCTATTTGTATCTTTAAGCCCTCATTTTAGCCTCTGTTCACGGATGAACAGCAGTTGCAGGATCAGGGAAAGAAGAAAATGGGCTGAGGAAAAACAGTGCTTTTTAAATTACACATCGCAAGGTAAAGGTGAGCGTAATCGCAATGAAATCCAGGCTAAAAATGTGAAGAGCCCATTTCAAACTGTGGGAATAAAATCAGTAAAATCAATAAAATTATACGCTGGACGACTCGTGAAATGTTCAGAACGGGAAGGGAGAGCAGGTGGAGGGGAAGTGCAGACCGGCTCAGGTTCAGGCCAGGCCTGGAGCCTCTGCCTTCCCAGCGACAAGCCCACCCTTCATTGCTTTCACTCTCCTTGGCCTCCATTGAAACTGTGTGTGATTCTCAGCAATTCCCAAGTTCGAGGACATCAGTGCCAGCCGCCCTTGACTCAGCTGCTCACTGCTTCTGCTTCTCACATTAAGAAGAAATTTTGCTAAGGGCATCAATTACCTTGAAGTCTTTAACTATGGCAGATTTTAAGGTCCTACGCCTGGCTTCTCCATGGTGGCACCTGCCATCCTGAGCTGTTCAGTCCTTGAAGCCTGGTGTTTTCTCGGCTTCCGCGGGGCTGGTCCCTGGCGTGCCTCCGACAGCACGGCCGTTCTGGCCACCTCTCTCCGCATTTCTTTTCTCCTTATCCTTAAAGTTTGGCGTTCCTCCTGCCTCTGACACCAGGCTTCTTCTTGTCTCACATGACACACATTCTCTGAACATGTGTGTTTTACCCAAGGTCCTCACTTCTCAATCCTGTGCCAGTGACACGTTTGGACCTGCTGTGGCCCACCCTCTCCGCACTCCTGAGTCTAGAATTTCAGTCACGTCAAACTTCACAGGACAAGTCTCATCTTCCCTGGGAATGCGTCTGCTGAGTCTGTCCAGCTCAGAGAACACCGCTGACTGCTCAAGGTATTTCAAATATGGCCTGCATACCTCAGTAGCCTTCCAGAAGATCTGCCTTCCTGTCTGTGTGATCTGCCTTATCATCTTCCAAAAGAATTCTCTTTCATAGATGGAAGTCTACTCAGGCAACTGCAGTCTTGATAGTTTTCACGGGTCTCCAGTATTTTTCAACGGAGCCTGGCTCTTTCATGTGGCAACAGGCACAGATGTTTGATCCCTGCTTCCCTCTTTGTCTCATTCTGATTGACCCGCACCCTCCTTGTTCAGCCACACTGGACTCTTTCACCCATTGAAGGAATCAGGTTGTTCCACAGTGGAATTTGGTATTTCCATGTTATCACTTCATATTTCATAAACACATTCCCAGTATTTTCTTTGTCATTGTTATTATTATAATTGGAACCTCTTCTTCTATGAGAATTTCTAACTATTGTGTAACTACATACATATGTGTGTGTGCGTTTGAATCACTTATTTAAATGTCACAGGTAGTTGCAGAGAAAGAGAATAATACATTCACTTATTTTGAGGCTGTTTGAGAAGAAAATGGAATTTGATATGGGTCTCAAGGATGTTCAGGGTTGTAACAGGTGGTGAACTGGAAGAGAGAGCCTTAGAGTCAAGATGAAAGGCCTGGGCTGGGTCATGCATGACCTGATGGTTTTCTCTGGTCCACATAAAATTGACGTATGTGAGGGTGTGGCTGAAAAGATAAGAGTCCTTGGTAAAGAGCTGAGAATTGTGAAAATGAGTTTGAATCCTCCATATTTTTTGCTTTTCTTTTCATTTCTTTTCCTTTCTTTTCTCTCTCTCTCTTTTTTTTTTTTTTTTTTTTTGTAGACACAGAGTCTCACTTTATCGCCCTCTGTAGAGTGCCGTGGCTTCACACAGCTCACAGCAACCTCCAACTCCTGGGCTTAGGTGATTCTCTTGCCTCAGCCTCCTGAGTAGCTGGGACTACAGGCACCTGCCACAATGCCCGGCTATTTTTGTTGTTGTTGTTGCAGTTTGGCTGGGGCCAGGCTTGTTTTTGTTTTTTTGTTTTGAGACAGAGTCTCACTCTGCTGCAATGGGTAGAATGGACAGCCTAGCTCACAGTAACAGCGAATTCCTGGTTCAAGGGATCCTCCTGCGTCAGACTCTGGAGCAGTGGATTCTCAATGGTTGATATAACTCTTCAGCTTTTATTTAGTAGGAAATAATTTGGCCCTTTTGAAAATGCTTTGAATCGTATTTTGTTTTTATTAACAGCTTTACTGAAGTGTCATTCATATACAAAGAACTTTATATATATAACACATACAATTTGAAGAGTTTGTACATGTACAAACACCCATGATAAAATCATTCAAGTGTTAAACACTTTCCAAAGCTTCCTAGCAGTAATTATTTTTTCTTGGTGTAAGAACACTAAATGTGAGTGAGAGCTACCTTCTTAAGAAATTTTAAGTATATAATACCATTATTTGCCAACCATATCTGAGACTTTAGACTCTTTGTTGGCTTTTTTTTTTTTTTTTTTGCAGTATTTTTTCGTATGGGGATGGGCTTTTTGTCTGGCTTCTGGCATATGGAGCCAGTGTTCTACTCCTTTGAGCCGCAGGCGCCGCCCACTTTAGACTCTTTGAACAGCTCCTCATTCCACCACCCCTCGCTCCTATCCTCTGCTTCTATCACTTTATTAGAGATACTTCACATCAGTGAGATGAAATCTGCTTTGTCAGTAACAGTTAGGTACATTGACTTGACTGACATGAGTCACCTTCACGTGGGCACAACTGCTGTCTCTCTGTGTCTTTCTAGAAAGGGATTACCTTTCTCGTGTGTGTATGTATGATATGGTGTGATGTGATACAATAATCTCACTTTCACATAAAAGCCTCAGTAGAGTAGAGAGAGTAGGCCTAGTGTTCTCTGAGTCTTTTAAACCAGATATCACAGCATATCTCGCCAGCAGGCACAACCACACCATTTCATCTCATTCTGTGAAAGATGTTGAAATACAGAAATCATGTACCAAGTGGACGCTGCCGGCAGGTAGATGCACCTGCTCACAGTTGAGCTGAGAGGATCTTCCTGCCTCTGCACAGTCTCCCCTCTGTCTGCATTGACCTCCAATTGCCACAAAAGAATATTTTCTCTCTCAAATTCTTCTCCTTTATAACTTGTTCCTTTGCAGTGAAATGTTTACTATTTTTCTGGGACTTGCTGAATATACTAGATATATGGCAACTTAAGGTAAAAAAAAAAATAAAAAGTGTGGGACGGCACCTATGGCTCAAAGGAGTAGGGCGCCGGCCCCATATACCAGAGGTGGTGGGTTCAAACCTGGCCCTGGCCAAAAACTGCAAAAAAAAAAAAAAAAAAAAAGTAACTCTTACAATTATTGTGCCAGACATACGGTGCTTCTGCTTGCTGCCCTCCCTGGCTCTGCTTATGCGAGACCAGTTTGTTGCTCCTGCTTGATTTTCCTGTGCACAGCTGTATTTCTGTTTCTAAATTCCTTTCTTAGCCCCCTTGCTGCTATCAACTCTACTACCTCTCAGAATTTGCACTCAAGGTGATAAATGTTTATCATGTAACTTTAAATACCTTCTACAGACAAACGTCTCCAAAACTTTTATCTCCAGTTTGAACTTCTCTGAATTCCAGACTAGTATATACGAAATTAAAAACCAAATTAAATTCATTCACCCCCCTTTGAATATGCAAAAAGTATGCCAGATTGAATGTGTCCAGAACTGGAGTCTTTTGTTTTCACTTTAAATTCAGAGAGGACTTATCTAAAATAATGTCCCTGAAACATCTATTTTTCTGTATCTAAATACTTCTTGGTTGTTTCCTCACCTTCAACACTTAAAAAAAGTTGATTTATGTTTTAAAACCTCCATGGTAAGGTCATGAGGACAATTTCAATTATTTATTGCTGTGTCACAATCTGTCCTAAGGGCTAAAACCGACCTTATCACCTTCAGGGATGGAGGCTGACCAGTGAGGGGGCTTCTCTGCTGCCTGGTGTTGGGCAGAGCTGCTGTCACCGGGAGGGTTGACTTGAGTGGGGGCATTTGAGATGGCTCAGTTATGTCGCTACCACCGACACTGGCTCCTGGCTGGGACTCAGCTGGGCCCCTCTCCTGGGACACCCTCGGATCTGCTCACTGTGACTATAGGTGACTTAGGCTTGTCTCAACATTGCAACAGGATCAGCCCTCACTCCAAAGACAGATGTACGGAGGGCACATGGAGACACTTCCATCTAGTTCTGTTGTCAAAGCAAGGGCCAGGCCAGCGGTGACGGAAGGCCCGTGGAAGTAGGCTGACCACTCACCTGAGCGGTGACAACACATTCCCAGCCCTCTTCCCTCCCCAGTCCGCCCACCAATCAAAACTGTTTACATTCCTCTTCCACGAAAGATACATTCTCCTCTTCCAAACCCCCCTTCGTCCCAGTCTCTGTGTTACCATGCTGAGGTTTAATTTCCCAGATTCTGTCTTGTGTAACACAGTAGCACACACAGAGACAGGAATCTATACTTGGTCTCTTCCCCTTGTTCCCGTCACAAAACTCCTAAAATCAGTGTTTTTCAACCTTTTTTTTATCTCACGGCACACTTGAACCTATAGTTAAACTTCCACTGTAGTTGACCAAAAAAACAGAAAGAGTATACTTACTGTGCTTTAAACTTCTTTTGAAAATAATTTAATTAATGATTTAAACATTTTCAAGACTCACCTAAGACCCTTTTGGGGCCCACAGGTGTGCCCCAGCCCACTGGTTGAAAATCACTGCCTCACACCCTACTAGTTTCCTGAGTGATCTGACTATTACCAAGTGAGATTTTGATCCCCGACCACTGATAGAAGAGCTCTGCAGACTTTTGCAGTTTCCATGGTAATAAGGCAGCATTTTTGTGTGCTCATGAGGTGGCTGGAGTCATGGGCCGTAAGGAGCATCCAGATGAACACTAGGGAGACCCAGCCTTGCACAGAAGGCAGGAACTTTCAGCCCACCAACACCCAGACCTCCGGGGGGAGCTGGGAATTACCAGTGGCCAATGATTTAATATATCACGCAGCACCCGTAGCTCAGAGAGTAGGGAGCCAGCCACTATACACCGAAGGTGGTGGGTTTAAGTCCGTCCCAGATCTGCTAAACAACAATGACAGCTGCAACCAAAGAATAAAAACAGCCAGGCATTGTGATGGGCACCTGTAGTCCCAGCTACTCAGGATTCTTTTGTGAAGCAAACCAATCGCTTAAGCCCAAGAGTTTGAAGTGGCTGTGAGCTGTGATGCCACGGAACTCTGCTGAGGCTGAGGTAGTGAGACCTTGTCTCAAAAAAAAGAAAAAAATCTAAGTGACAGGGTTTGACAGCGTCTGGGTCGGCAAGCACATCCACCTGCTGGGAGGGACACACCACAGTCTCAGCAGCCCCCTGCTCCGGACCCTGCAGAGCCTCCGACCACGTCTTCACCTGACACTCTGCAGCACCTGCCGCTCTTTTATTGTCTACATTGAAGTAGCGAGAGTGAATAAAGTGTCTCTTGGAGTGCTGTGAGCCATTCAGCAAACTACTGAACCTGAGGGAGGGGGCCATGAAACCCTCGACTTGTAGCCAGCAGGACAGAAGTGAGGGTGACAGGCCGTTGGTGTCAAACGAGGAGGCAGCCTTGTGGGACAGAGCCCCCGACCTGTGGGGTCCGTGTGAGTTCTGGGCAGTTAGTGTCAGAATTCAACTAAATTGTGGGATACCCTGTTGGTGTCTGCAGAGTTGGAGGCTTGGTTGTTGGTGGAAATATACACACTCAAAAATATGGTGTCAGAAATGTGAATAGACAATGTTTTTTTAAAATCATCTAAATCAGGTACAACTGTAGATGGTGGTTTTTGTATGTGTGTGTGTGTTTGTAGGGGTAGCTGTCTAGCTACCTAATGCTTTCTCAATGTAAAATGGGTAACAGAAACCAGATAGCTAAGGCAGATACCCCTGCTCAAAATTGGGGTGCTATGGCCTCATAGTTGTGTTACCCCCCATTTACATGTTGAAGTCCTAAGCCCAGCACATCAGAATGTGACTGTATTGGGGGAAGGGCCTTTGAAGAGGTGATTAAGTTAAATCAAAGCCCTTAGGATGGAGCCCTAACCAACATCTTTGAGTGGTGCTCAACCTTCCTAATGCCGCGACCCTTTAATACAGTTCCTCATGTTGTGGTGACCCCCACACATGAGGAGCGGAGAGTCTGTTCCTAAGACCATTGGAAATATGTATTTTCCAATAGTCTCAAGAGTCCCCTGTGAAAGAGGAAAGAGTCATTTGACCTCTACAGGGGTCACGACCCACAGGTTGAGAACCGCTTAATAAGGAGTGAAAGAGACCCCAGGGTGAGCGCACAGAATCGAGGCCGTGTGAGGACACAGCTAGAAGCATCATGAGCTAGATCCCCATGCTCATAAGAAAAACCACACTCTTGCTGAACTGCCTAACAATAAAAATTATCAGAGTAATTTGCAACCCAAACTGCTGTGGTCTGATTAGATAAAAGGTCAGCCTGACAAAAACACCTTTTCTGATGAGCTTTTACAGACCCGACGCCTGTTTCAGCCAACACACAGACACCACACACAGTCTCTGGGTACTCTAGTTTACCTTTTGATATAAACACCCAAACTCCACCTCATTTCAATGTTAAAAACCTGCCTTGAAGTAGGCATGAGACGCATGTTGCTCACATGTTTACCCAGGACGCTTGCACTGTCCCCTCGTAAATGTAGATAGCTTTCAGCCAAAGCTGCTAATATGTGTATTAGCCTGTCCTTCCCCTCTTTGAAGGAAAAACACCTCCAGTCCAGGCCAGAGACTCTCTCTTCCAGGTTTGCAAATCACTGACACCAATAAAACTTTCCTTTCTTCTGTTTAGTCATCCTTGCGGTGTTTTAGACAAAAACCCTGACCTTCCTGGCTTAAAACATTTATTATCTCACAATTCTGAGGGTTGTTTTCATTCTTCCCATATAAAAATATATACAACTTCCCCCAGTATTCCCAGATTTTCATCCCACCAGAGCACCAGGCTGGGCACCAGTATGGCTGAGTCACCCAGCACCAGCAGGTGCCGGCTCTGCCCGGTGAGGAGCTCAACCCAGGCTGCTGCTGGGACGTGGCCTTCCTCTACTTGAACAAGCCTTGTGGCTCAGGCTTCTCATCTTAGAACTGAGTTTCAAACGGGAAATTCCACAAAATGAACTTGCCTACCTCCTACAATCTCTGACTCCGAAGTTATACAGAACATTCTCACTCCGTTTTCCCAAAGTTAGTTCCAGAGCTAACCCAGACTCAAGAGTGAAAATCATCTCTGCCTGTGGGTTGAAATAGGGTAAAATATACTCACCACAGAGTTTACGAGATTGGGTGTTGACGCAAATGGGTGGGAAATAAATAATTTTTGAAACAGCGAATGAGTAAAAGAATGAATGCTGTCACCCCAGACAAGAATACATTTTCTTCACACTTTGTCACTTGGAAGAGCACTAATATTTCAGGATGTATTTTAATTATCTGTTCTCTGGGAAGCCTTTTTAATTCATCTATCAAATAATGGCTTTCTTTTCATTTTAATTAAATTATAATGCTGTTCATGCCTAGGACTGTACTTGAATAATATATTCATTTTTTACCTCCACTGGAATGCAAGCAAGTTAAGAAAAAGACTAGGTGTTACTCACATATTTTCACCAGTGGCTATCGAAGTGTCTTTATATTAATCCTTAACAAATAACAGTAGACATTTGATCTTTTAAATGACCGATGCTTAAGCATAACTTAAGGACTTGAAATTTAGTGAAAAAAATTGTTGATAGAAATAATTTTTTAAATAAAAATTTATTTTGAAACAACTTTAAATTTACAGAAAATTTGTGAAGAAGTGCAGAGAATTTTAATGTAACCTGTGTGAGTTTCACCTGCTAGTAACATTTTACATTAGTGGGATACATTTGTTACACTTAACTGATATTGATGTGCTATTAATTAAAGTCCATTCTCTGCTCAGACACTCCTGGTTCCCATCTAATATCCTCTTTCTGTCCCAGGCCCCCATCCATCAGGCCACATGGCATTTGGTAGATGTGTACCTCTGGCTCTCCCGACAGTGAGTTTCTCAGACTGTTCTTGTTTTTCACGACCTCGACAATGTTGAGAATTTCTGGGCAATTATTTTATAGGATGCTCCTGTACTGGGATTTGTCTGAGAATTGTCTCAAAATTTGACTGAGGTTTGAGGGAGGAGGATCACAGGGGTAAGGGGCCATTTCATTGTATCAAAATATTATAAGGGTTTAAGGTAAGGGTTTAAGCTGGCTACTGATGTAAATTCAGATCACATGGCTGAGGAGGTGCTGGGTGTTTCCCGGCTTCTCTGCTGAGATCTTTCCCTCTTTGTATTCTGTGCTCTCTGGAAAGAATTCAGTACACACTTGTGTGCAGTTTTGAGTTAGAGCATCCACTTCAATTATTTCCAATTTGCGATTCTGCTCAATAACAGTTTATTTTATCCCATTTATGTATCTATTTAAACATTTATTTTATATCAATTGGGACTCATGAATACAATACTATTTTAATTATTAAGTTACAGAAATCACTCCAGCTCTCAGCATTGGGGGGCCTATGAAGGGGGCCTCTGATTTCCCTTTGGAGTAATGATTTTTTGTCATGTCTTATTTTCTGGAATTGCAAGACAATCAGGCTTATGTTGTTTATTCTCTGTCCCAACCCTGGAATCAGCCATTTCTCCAAGACACCCTGGTTCCTTCTACTGGAGAACAGAGACGAGACCTGAAGGCCAGATGTTGCTGCGGGGTGTCGCCTGCAGTCGGTCAGCCACAGAGCAGAGTGGACGCGCGCGGTGTCCACACGCTGAGGGGCCGGGGTGTTGTAGTCACCACGTCAAGCAAAAGTGGCTCCGCGGGAATGTCAGCAACACTAACCCATTGTCAAGTGGATCATCCTAGCACCTCCCCTTGCTTACCTTGGACCTCCAACCAGCCTGAGAATTCAAGCAGCGCCCCTGTGGCCGCCCGGCTGCTCGGAACCGCGCACCTGCGCCCAGCAGAGCGCTGCGCCCCTCACGTTCAGCGCCTTCCTGCTGACCTCTCCAGAGAGGCCGCTTCTCACACTCGCGATACAGTAGGTGGAATTCTACACCCCATCCTGGGTACCCAACCTCCTAAATAACTTCTTTCTTTTTCTTTTTTTTTTTAAATAAATAAAAGTAAAAGATAATTTCAAAAAAGAGATCATGCCAAATCTTCCAGGCGATACAAAAAGAAGAAATACTTCCAAATCATTCTACTTCATCTGGATACACCTGATATTAAAATTGGAGAAAATACATTGTTATAAAGGGACATTACAAACATATTTCACTTAGAAATGAGGATGCACTATCCTAAACAACAAATTAACAAGTTGAATTAAAAATTAATGTTTAAGTAATGTACTTTGGTGAAAATTAAATCCAATTTATTAAAAAATAAATTTAGGTGCATTAAGGTTACTCTTTGTCCTGCAAGGTTCTGTGAGTTTGGGGCAAACACCTACTATCTTATTCGTCATTACAGTGCCGTACAGGACAAGTGTCACGCTGAAATACTACCTGCCCTCCGCCCATTCCTCTCTAGAACCATGGCATCCAGTAACCAGTCAGAAAAGGGACCCTGTAGCCCTTTGAAGCCTCTCACACTGGCTCCTTTAACTGAGTAACTGGATTTGTTTCCCGGCCTTTTGAAGTATGACAGCTCATTTATTTTTACTGCTGAATCTGTTGACGTGATGGTGCCTGTTGCATTGCTCTTGGTTTATCCATCGTTATGTGATTTGCTTCCAGTTTTTGGTGATCATGAATAAAACAATGTCCTTCAAGCATTGCAATGCAGATTTCTATGTGGGTACAAATTACAGATCTACTTGGACATAAGGTTCAAAGCCTAAGGGAAAATCTCTAAGAACAGAATTGATGGTTATTTAGTAAACTGTTTTGCTTTGTAAGAAAGTGCAAAATTGGGAAGACATAATTTTAGGATTTATTTTAAGGATAGATATTTTTACCCCACGATTGCATTATTGTACACAGTTGAAATTTAATAATAATAAAAAAGAGGAGATATTTTTGCTACAAATAAAATAGAAATACATGATAATATAATAGAAATATATGCTATCAATATAATACAAAATTTGAATAAATCAGATAAATACTAAGATGAGATAAGTAATTCATTCATAATCTTTTACTATAAATAAAATAGAAATACATGACAATATAATAGAAATATATGCTATCAATATAATACAAATTTGAATAAATTAGATCAATACTAGGATGACATAAGTAACTCATTCATAATCTACTATTCAGAGATAACACTGAAAATTTTGTTCAATACTCCTTTTATGTATATCTTAACTTCTTCTAAAAACCATACGTGATATATGGAATTTTTCATTCTAAATTTTATTTTAACTTACACAACTCTAACACTTTTCACTAATAACAGCTGAGGAACCCAAAATTTTATGCTGATGTTTAGGGTTGGAGCCAAATCTCCAGTTTAATCTACAGCATTCAGTAATTTCTTAGAAAATGACTAAATTTTGTTTTGTCTTTGGCTCTTTGTGAAATGTGTGGTATGTTAAAACTTTAAAATATCAATTTATAAAATTCCAACAAAATTATTGCAGATTACAAATATAAAATTTCTTCAAATTTCAAAAAAATAGTTGAATGATCTTATTTGACATCGTTTAAATGACATTGATAGTTTTTTATCTTAAGGATCATTCAAAATCTTTTTTTATAACTCTTGTCAGTATTGAATGGTATAACTGCTTTGTAAAACTGCATATACATTGATTCTGGGGGAGATAAATTGCAAGAGTGGGATGACTGAGAAAAACAAAAACTGTGTTAATACACAAAAAAATTAAAATGTGGTGTACTTTTATTTTTGGACACTCAATTTTCTATAATACGTTTTCTAATATTAGATGCTTTGCAGTGCATTTATGACAATGTGCTTATGCTGCTTCATAATTGATTGCAATTTGCTTCTAAATTAATAGAAAAAAATCACGTTAACCTTTTGACTTCCAATAAAAACAAATTCATGATGGTAATTTAGAAGCCAGCAGCAGTCATGAAAGTTGAAGAAATAAAAAGTAATTTGAAATTAGCATCACAGAAGTTGTCCTAAGAGTGGTAGGACAGGTTAACAATGACAATTCCATTACATCTTCATTCAATTAATTAATAGATGACTTGAACCATGACATTACATAAGATTGTGTGTATTTATTTAGTTAAGAGAAAGTAAGATCATAATGAGGAAAAAGCACACACCACATTAATTTACCCTCAGTATATTAAAATGATTGATGGTATTACAAAACTAGAAGATTCAATATTGTGGGCCAGCAAAATCTCATGATAAATACAAATAGACCCACAGCTACTGTCCAGAAGTATTTTGAATGTACCACAATTAAGCATGCGGAAGAATCCAAGTTCAGAGAACTGCTCCATATTCTGTGTTTTAGTTGTTTCATATATTCCTATTGTCCACATGTTGTAAATTATTAATAAATCCAATTATTAATTTTTTCTTATGGCTAAAAAGAACATTGCACTAGACATACATTACTTGTTCACATTAGAGACGGCATATTTATTCTCTCCATTATCTATCATTAAAATGTACAATCGGATGGAAGGAATTCCAAAATAGTCATGAATTCTTTGTAGTGAAGGAAAAGGCTAGAATCGTTTGTAGCCCCACATCTACATCACATCTGAAAATGATGTCAGACACACAGCTGTCAAGCGTGACACAGTGACAAACTGACACCCTCACACCCACCGCACATCTTTATTTTGTGAATTTCAAAGTTAGCGTCTTCCCTAGACATCTACATCCTTTGAAGAACTCAGGGAAACGCCAGGTCAGACTTTCCATAAGGTGACATTTATATCTTTGCTGATGCTGTCTGGGATGGCAAACATATACACTTGCTATGAGGGTGACACACCCCAACTCCACAGGGACAAACCTTTCCAGACCTGTCCCCATGTACCTCTTCACCTGTGTGCTTCATGAAACCCCTTATAATAAACCAGTGTTAGCAACTGAAGTGTTTCCCTGAGTTCTGGGACCTGTTCTAGTAAATTATTGCATCTGAAAAGGTAATAGGAATCTCAACTTTATAGTTAAATCAAGCAAAAGTGTAGGTCCATTGGGCAGCCCACACTTGAGATTGACATCTGTAGTGGGACAGTTTCACAGGACTAATAGGCTTTTAGCCTGTGAGGTCTGCACTAACCCCAAGTAGTCAGTGTTAGAATTGAATTGAATTGTGGCACACAAGTTGAAAAATTGGTTGGTATGGGGAAAACATTCCACATAATAAGGGTCAGTATTGCAAGTAGAAGCACTCTTAGTCAAGATTGCCTGTGCATTCAACACAGTCATAACAGAAGGTATTTATAATTTTAATAATGAAAACAAAGATGTTCTTAGAAATACAACATACATAATCAGAACAAAGGTAGAAGCATGAAAATGGTGATATGAAATAAATTTATACAATGAAAAACAAACAAAATAATTAGATTAACAAAGTATAGAGTTGGTTCTCTGAAAATACTTAAAATCTTTTCAAGCCCTTAGTAGAAACAAGACCAAATGGAATATAGCTGTATGATTATCTTGGCTGGTAACTAGGGCAGTGAACCTTGCCTGGCAATCATCTGACCATATAAAAGAAAAGGAAGCAGTGAGGAATGCACGTTATACTAGAGCCAGTTTCCTCTTTTAAGATAATTACTGATTCTTCAAGTGCAACTGGCATTTGAGGTGCTGAGGTCAGCAAAACTTTCGATAGGCCTGTGGGGGTAGAGTTTAGGATTTGCCAGGCGTGAGAGTCCACAGTAAAATTCCTGGGATTTCAGATGGGGACTCAAAGGCGTATTCTTTAGGAGTACATTGAAAACCTAATTTGAGCAATTCACAGAGGAAACAGATTCAAGTGGTGAAGGTGATTCATGTGCAGACTACCAGCCCACTATGAACAAAGATAAACAAAGATAAATAGAAATTATATATAGAAACATAATCTGCAAAATTTGAGACTTGACAGAGAAAACAATAAAGGATTAATAAGAAAATTCTTTAAATGCCTAAAGAAATGGAAATTATAACATGCTCATTAATTATAATCATTCAATTTAAGCAATCATCCCCTTATTGATTAAAGATTCAGTGTAATCAATCAAAATGCTTACCAAGTCGGTTAGTGGAAATTCACAAGTTATTTCAAAGTGTTATATGGAAATGCAAAAAGGCAAGAATACTGAAGACAATTGTGAAGCAGAATGAAGTGTAAAGACTTGTTACCAAACCTTGCCACCTTATAAAGCCATAGAGACTAAGGCAGTGCAGACAGGCACCAAATTAGATACACAGACCAGTGAAACACAATCAGTAATCAAGAAACAAAACATTGCCCAGAGAGACTGTTGACAATACTTTTAGATCCAGGGAGTTAAGAAGAAGACCAGAAGCATTGGTAATTAATTCCTCATAGCTGGAGCACTTCTGAAAACTCGAGGCTCATACAGGGTTGGTAATGTTCTACTTTTGCAAATATCCACTAAATCAGTGGAGAAAGTGCTATTCCCTTTTGAATATTCATAAGAAAATGAATATTTTTGCATTTATCTTACTTCATACCCCCAAATCTATACAGGACTGATCGTGTGCACAGTGGGAAAGACCCAAACAAAGCTTAGAGAAGATAGAACAGTGGATCTTACTGACATTAGAATAGAAAAATATTTCTTCAAAGGGTATGAAATACTACACTATAATAAAAATCGGACAAATTGGATCACATTCAAACAATCTTCTTTTCAAAACAATCTACCATTGAGAAATGTGAACTTAAGCCAAGAGTGGGTATAAAATCATTTTTATACATAAATCCTACAAAAAGTTATAGATTCAGAACATGTAAAGATAATACATTTATAAGAAAAATCAGACAGCTGAAAAGGAATACATGTGAACTAACTACAAAGTCACTTTATAAAAATTGCAAAAGTCATTATCTTTGACATAAAAATGCAAATTAAACCATTGATAAGATAAATGCCAAATGGCTAAAATTATAAACACTAGTAATAACAAATGTTGGGGAGAATAAAAAACAAATGCTGGCTTGATACCTGCAGCACAGTGGTTATGGTGCCATACACCGATGGTGGCATGTTCAAACCTGGCCCAGGCCAGCTGAACAACAATGACAATTGAAATAACAACAACAAAAATTAGCGGGATATTGTGGTGGGTACCTGTAGTCCCAGTTACTTGGGAGGCTGAGGCAAGAGGATCCCTTAAGCCCAAGGGTTTGAGGTTGCTGTGAGCTGTGATAACACAGCATTCTACCAAGGGCAACATAATGAGATGCTGTTTCAAAAAGAAAGAAAGAAAGAAGGAAAGAAAGAAAGAGTGAAGTGGAATGCCTATAGAGTGCTGGTTGGACTGCAAATTGTGTAAGAATTTTGGAAAAGTATTTTTAATCGTCCCATAATGATAAACGCATGTACTTTGATGTAAACACTCCTTGTTCTGAGCCTACACAAATGTATACATAGGAACATCAGAATTGCTCATATCAGTATTACATATCATAGTTCCAAGCTGGAAAAAAATCCCTAAGGACATATGCTGATGTATAAAAATATGTGACACACTCATAAATTAAAATACTACATAGCAAAAGAGTGAATAAATTATAGTTAAATGCAAACATGGATGAATTTTACAAACATAATTTTAACAAAAGCAGCAAAAACCAAAATGACCAATGTTGCCTGAACCTTGTATTTTTTACATTATAATCAAACAATTATTTTTTAATAGATCAGGCAAAGTAGTTTAGAGTTGGTTTTTTCCCTTATTGTTGTGTCGTGGTCAAAATCAACCATGAGTTACTTCACCTAAGATACTACAAGATCCTCAATATCCTTGAAAATTATATGAGTCATAAGAAACTTAAAAATCATTGAATATTTCTATGTATGTCATTACTTGTCTGACTGCCGACTTGCTAGTCATATTGGAAGTAAAAAAATTAAGGTGAATCTTAATTATTTACTTTTGAAGAAAAACTTATAAACAGTTATGAAAAGTGACATATGAACACTGACATAAATGTACCAGGAAAGAAAAAACATTAGAAGTCATATTACAGAAAATTAACTTCTAAAATGATACCAAAGAGAAATACAATTTGTAAGTATAAATAAGCATTGTTTATAAAGTTCACATACTGTTAAAATAGATTTTGTGTTCTTCTCAGGCTTTTCTTTTCTTTTCTTTTCTCTCTCTCTCTCTCTCTCTCTCTCTCTCTTTCTTTCTTTCTTTCTCTCTCTCTTTCTCTCTCTCTCTCTTTCTTTCTTTCTTTCTTTCTTTTTTTGAGACAGATTCTCACTATGTCACCCTCAGTAGAGTGCTGTGGTGTCACAGCTCACAGCAACCTCAAACTCTTGGGCTTAAGTGATTCTCTTGCCTCAGCCTCCCAAGTAGCTGGGACTACAGGTGCCTGCCACACACTTGGCTATTTTTTGTTGTAGTTGTCATTGTTGTTAACTTTGGTGTATGTGGCCGACACCCTACTCACTGAGCTACAGGCGCTGAGCCACTTCTCAGCCATTTTCTTCCACATAATTTATCCTCCAAGTAGTAATCATAACCTTTGGTGACCAAAGAATTTGAACTAAACAATATTCACTTCAACACTTTGCAAAATAGTAAAATATTTTAAATAATATAAAAGGTCTTCCAAGAAGGAAATTATATAAGAATATTCAGGGAATTTTGTAATTTGAGAAAATTTCATGCTAACAATTCAAGATTCATTTTTGTTATAATTTTATAAATAAACATCTTTACCAGAGCACATGGGAAGTAGAGCTGGAGACATCAAGATGTCATCATTTTTAAATAACAGAACACGTCTAGACACTCTGGACACTATTCAGTATGGCAGTTCTGTTTTTCTTTATTGTTATTGATAAAGTATATCAAAGTTGTATTTTTTTACTTTCAAATGTGAGAAGTGAAAACAAAATTTGTAATGTAGAGATGTCAAATGAGTTCTGGAAAAAACAGGTACAAGCACTAAAAGGAGAGCATGTTGTTTTCTGACATTTAGCTGCAATTATCTAAAAGATAAAATTATTAAATTTTTCATTTTTGTTTTCCATTTTTTCTACATGAGTACAATATATAACCTATAAATATACATGCTGTTAAAATAAATATTACTCTTAATTCTACCTATTCACAAAGTTTCCTTTGTTAAATACGTAATGCCACATTTAATGCCTGTTGTAATTTAACATCAACTATTCAACAATTTCTTATTAAGAGCTTATACCATAGATACAGTGATAGTCACTTGGAGATGATTTTGAGGAAAACATTTCTTTTTCAACTTGCTATGTCATGAAGACACGTTCTTCAGAAGAAATGAATATGAATCTCAAGTGTGAAGTTCACTATGAAAAATGAAACAAAGCAATTAAAATAAAGTGAAAAGTCATGATTTTAGTGGAAGAATAAAAACATCTCCCCAGAGAATGCAGCAGTGAAGTTGGTCCTAGGAAATGAGAACGGCTCCCCAGACAGAGTGGGTGAAAGCGTCCCCGGGCAGAGGCGGGAGCATTTATTCCTGCACACGTTCAGAGGGTCTATTAATGCATACTAAGTCCAGTCTGAGTGCCTGGTCTTTGTGATGGAATAAGGGTGACAGATGACAGGAATGCTTTGTCCCTCTTCCCACTGTTAGGTAAATCCCATTTCTCTTCCTTGGACTGACTTCAGTAACTGGCTGTTGCATTTATCCTGGGTGAAGAAAGCAAGGAATTAACACCGAGAGCCTGTGGTCACCCGGTTGTTTCTGTAGGAAGAGTAAATAATTTTGTTTATTTTTAAATAAGAATTGTAAAAGTTCTTTGAAGCTGAGAAGTCTGCTTATTGTCACAGATTTCAGCATGCATGCAAAGAACAGTATTTTGTACTTTAGGAACAAAATAGCTGTGGTTCTACCAATGTCAAGGATAAGCCCCTAGAAGGGAGAAGCTGAATTATACTGGAAGCAAATATCACCAGCTGGACATGGTCAAGCAAATGTGAGGGCATGGAGAGGGACTTGAGGCCAGTGCATTGTTGAGGCCCAGTGGAAAAAACTGAATTAGCCCCAAATACACAGCAGGGGTGAAAGAATGCTTTTATGCCCAGATTAGAAGATCCTCCTGCATTTTTAGCATGACAGAGTTGCCGCCTGCCTTCTGCACTCCTGAGGACCTTGCTGTGTCAACATCTCCCCACTGGTGGCTTAAGTGCGCTCTGCTCTGGGACTGCGTCCCCCCATCTCAGCCTTGTACTCAGAGTCCTCCACAAGGTCCTCTGAGGCATACTTTGTTCTGCAGAAAATCACTTTATAAAACAAAGATATTTGCACCAGATTGTTGGTTACAGCTCAATTCGTAACAGCCAAGTCATGGAAGAGTTCCAAGTGCCCATCGAACCCACGAATGGATTAATAAATTGTGGTACATGTACACCATGGAATATTATGCAGCCTTAAAAAGATGGAGACTTTACCTCGTTCATGTTTACATGCATGGAGCTGGAACATATTCTACCTAGTAAAGAATCTCAAGAACGGAAGAAAAAGTATCCAATGTAGTCAGTACTTTTATCAAAGCAATTTATAATCACTCACACTTTCATATGAAAGATAAAACACAACTATAGCCCAGGATGAAGGAGGGAAATGGAGGGGGAGGGGAGGGGAGAGGGAAGTTTAATGGAACGGGGTAAATGTTAGGATCACACCTAGGGTACATATTACAAGCATAAATGTCTTAACACAATAATTAAGTGAATGTGGTGAAGGCTATATTAACTAGTTTGATGTAAGCATTCCAAATTGTACATAAAATCAGCACATTGTACCCAATAAATGCATTAATGTATACATGATCTATGTGTTTATGACTTAACAAGAAAACTGTAATCAACTCAATTTATTTCACAATCACTAATTTATTTCATAACCACTAATCATCTTTGGTTTAAAAAATATTGCTATAGGATATATGCCTTGGATTAGAACTGTTGGATAATAGAATTTGTGAATCTTTTCTTTACTCTGCTTTTGTTCGGTATGTTATGGTGTTGTCTTGCCTCAGTTTACATTTTATCACTCAACCAATGTGAACACAATTGTGTATTCACAATTGAACACCAGTACACGTTTGTTCAGTATTGGAACACCAATACATGTTTATGGACATTTATGTCACACACACCCCCCCCCATTTATTCCCATGATTTCTCCTATGGGTTTTTTTTTAACGTAATTGATTTTTAGGAGTTATGTGTTTCAGATCCCTTCTCCAAGTCTATGGCTTCCCACCACTACCTTTTTGTTAGAAATTCTTAATTTAAAGATAGTTAAATTAATCCAACTTAAAGAAAAAGAACCCCCACCCCAGCTTTGTATTGGAGTCATTCACAGGGTCCTCATCTTATTCTACGCATTTGCACTTCACAGCTTGATCCTTTTCCTACAAATAAAATGTTATCTCAAAATAATAATATTTCACTGTAACATAAGTAAAGCAATAGTGAATTACCTCTGTACAGAGATAACTTTAAATTGTTACACAAGTTTTCTGTTCAAGATAATAGATTTATTTAACCAACAAACTCCCTTCTCTTTAATTTCTATATAGAGTTTAGAAAGCAGGAAAAATATATATATATATATATATATATATATACACACATAGTTACACAGGATGCTGTGGGTTTTTATTTATTTTTATTTTTATTATTTTTACATATACATGTGTTTATTAGGTTTCCTCTTTTTGCCTTCATAAAATTAAAAAGGCTTAAAATTTAACAACAATAACAATGTTTAAGATAAGGATCAGGAAAGCAGAAAAAATATTTTTCAGGACCATAGTACAACTATTGGAAGATAAGAATGGCTGCCCAAGCAAACCAAACACTTTCAGGATTTTAATAAGAGAGAAAGATTTTACCAAGTCAATAGAGAAACTGGAACAAAGCAAACCAACCTGAGATGGGAGGTGAGTGGGCTGCTGCGGCCACGCTGACTGGTGACCCAGAGAAATTACAAATGCCCTGTCCAACAGCTGCAAGGACTAGCAGATGTTCCAGGGAATCATTACAGAATTAATGTTCTGATTATCTTGGAAGCATCTAAAAAAAGCTGAGTGCATTGATTTCTAAATAAATTTCAGCAGTTGCTTCCAGCAGGCCTCCAATGTGGGTTTAAGGTCTTCAGAGAGAAACAGAGCCTGGGGCAAATCCAGACATCACAGAGGGCATCAATAAGACTAAAAAAAAAAAAAAGTACAATTATTCTCAGTACTTCTATCTATGATTTAAAAATAATAGTGAGGAGTGGTTGAGGCCTTTCAGCATCTTTCCAATAACATATGGGTAAAGAGGGCGTCTACTGTTCCAGATACAGGTCGAAGGGGAGGCTTTGCTCCAACCTCTCCTTGTTTTCTTATCTAAAAGATAAAAAAGTAAGTTGATATGAACAGGATATAGGGATGCTAAAAGGCGAGCAGAGGCTGGTACATACTTCCAATCTCAAAACCCTCTCCACAGGATGTTCAGAGATGACCACCTGTGTGAGCTTCATGTCTCACCTTCAAGGAATCTCACTGCCCCTTCCACAGCGGCCTTATATACACATGTTTTCACCCATTTTAAAAATTTGCTGAGCTTGTTATGTGTGGAAGGTCATTTCATGTGGGTCAGGTGCATGTCAGAAATCTCGTTAGAGACAATAGCGGTGGTGGTTGCAAGTTCCTTGAAGTACACAGAAATAAACAGAACATTAACTTCCTACAGAAACATAATTCATTCTAAGTTTATTCCTAGTCTCAGTACTGGGATGCAGGACGTGATTAGTTATCTCCACAGATTTAGGGATGGTGCTAACAGACCAGCGATAGGCCTGACCCCGGACACCTGCAGATACTCACACAAACTAACCTCATTCTCTACTCAGCCCCTGATTTGGAACTTAGTATTGATAGATAGAAAATACATTCAGAAAATGAAAAAAAAAAAAAAAAGAATGAACAGGAAATAACCAGAAGAAATAGATAATTTATTCAACAAACAAGAAACTTAAATCAGCATTCACAATTCGAACCAAAATTATCATGTATTCTTATTTTCAAAATATGATGCGATGAAACGGGAATAAAAAATCTGAAGAAATTCTTGTAAATTTAAAGTATTGGTGCCAAAATATTTTTAATGTCATTAATGGGTAAAATAGGGGAATTGATTTTAACAGAGTCGAATAATTAAGAGATGGAAAACCTGAGTATACAAATTGGACATAGAAGCTAGAAAATGTAGAGTTTGTTGATGAGTACTATAAAAGAAGAAGAAAGAAAAGAATGATGGAGGTCAGTGTCATTATCGTCATCATTGTCATCATTGCCATCATTGCCATCATTGTCATCATCATCTTCATCATTGTCATCATCATTGTAATTATCATCATTGTCATCATCGTTGTCATCATTGTCATCATCACCACCATCATCATTGTTATCATTGTCATCATCATCATCATCATCATCATCATCAATGTCCTCCTCCTCCTTATCATCATCACCGTCATCATTATCATTGTCATCATTGTCATTGTCATCATCATCATCATTGTCATCATCGTCATCATCTTATGCTAGTTCAAGGAGAAACACATGGAGCTTTGATGTGAATGCCTGTAATAGGAACAGCATAAGGAATGAAAAACAATCCACATGTACTGGTAAAATTTCAAATTCACAAGACTAACAAAAAAGAAAATGTAAAGGCACCTGATACAGAACAATAAGACTGTACATTTAAAGGAATTAGAATCAGATAAGAAGAGCAGAAAGACACCTGTCCTACATGGATATTGATTTGAATTAGAAGAGGAACTATACCTTCCCTTTTGGAAGAGTGTGGGAAAAGGGAGAAAGAGAGAGTGTGGAATTTAAAATATAATTGCTTATCTACATAAAAGCAAATGCAACTGAATGCCTGCCAAAAAAACTCTACCACCAGACTTCTCCATATCCTCTCAACATTGCTCCACACCTTTGAGGATTATTGGTTTTGTTTGTTTGCATACTTGTTATCCTGTGTGACTGTTTGATCTTGAAGTTACAAAATCTGTCTTCATTGTCAGGAACGCATAGGAGAAAATTGAGTTGACTTAACATCTGAAAAAAATTTCAAAATTATTCATATAAAATGTCAGAAAATTGGTGAAGAAATTACATTAAAAGACAGAGGATAAGACAAATCTAAAAGCAGCATATGTAAAAAAAGAAATTTACAAGTTTAAAGGATAAATAAATGGTCACATTTTCAGTTACAAAGCAAGAACTTTCAGGAACATTGAGATGGAAAAAAATCTAATGACAGAATAAGAAATGAGCTTTCTATATGGGGGTGGTGGTGAAAGATGACTCAGTATCTCTTTTCTAATGATCAATTCTCTTCTTTAGGTTGGAAATTTTGAAACAATGGATAACTTCTATAGTAAAGCATAAGCTAAGGGCCATGGCAAGTGAGAGTTTCTCCAAAGAGGAAGTGTCCCTGATTTTCTTGACAATTTTACCCTTGTTCTTGGTTAGCGTGTGTTAGAAAGTGAGCATGTCAGGTGGATGAGCTGAAGTGGCTGGTGTATGAGATTAATCTGGTGCCCAAACCAGTCAGTACTTACCATGCTTACATTTAACATTTTATATTAGCTGTACTCAATTTAAGACATAATTCATCAGACATTGTAAAATGTGTCTGAATTGCCATTATATATCCTTGGGTAGGCAAGTTTTCTAATAATCAATTTGGCTTGTTGAATAAGTACTTTATCCAGCAGATTTGACTAAGGAAGAAATATGTCCTGTCCAGTGAATAGGCTGGACAGTGTCTGTGGTCACAAAGATGCTATATTATGGCTAGATAGAAAACTTCTCGCTAAAGGGAATTCTTACCAATCAAGCTCCTCCTTTCTTTATTTCATTTGAAAAACGTAAGTGTGTTGCCTGTTGGAAGGGAACAGTCTCCAGACTGGAACTAGGGAGACATTGTTTCCAGTTCGATATCATCCTCTGATTGGCTTTTCACAAATTCCCTGTAACGCTGTTCTAATTTATCAGAGTGAAGTCATTTCTCATAACGATGAATCTTTAATAAATTTGAATATTACTACTGTTGTACATTTTGAATATTACTACTGTTGTGAGTGTTGTTGATGTTAGAAACTGTAGATTTTTAATAGATTTGAATAATCACATTGAAAATTGAATTTTCCCTTTGCTGAATTATAAAAACTAAATATATATATTTTTATTTATATTTTATTTATTTATTTATTTATTTTTTGAGACAGAGTCCCACTATGTCGGTAGAGTGCCATGGCGTCACATCCCACAGCAACTTATAACTCTTGGGCTTAAGCAATTCTCTTGCCTCAGCCTCCTGAGTAGCTGGAACTACAGGTGCCCGCCACAGTGCTGGCTGTTTTTTGTTGTAGTTGTCATTGTCATTTTAGCTGGACCAGACTGGCCAACCCTCCAACTTAGATGTATGTGGCTGGCACTGTAACCATTATGCTACTGGTGCCAAGTTTAAAACTAAATATTTATTTTTTAAAAGGCATGTTTTCTAAACATGAAGAATACTTCCTAATTGGGCATCATTTTTACAGTCAGGAACAACTCCATCGATGTTGTGAGAAGCATGGGCAATAGCCAGCAAGCTTTCCCTCCCCTTAGACTTTACTTCCCCACTTTTCACACATACATTCACAATTTTGTTCAAGTGATCTGGCCATTTTCTGCCATCTCTGAATCAAAACCTGTAGGTAGGAAGTTTGGCCAATGCACCTTGCTCCATACGAATTGCTTTGCTAATGCTTTCCTGTCCCCAAAACATATCCATTTAATTAAAATTGATGCTATGATGTGATACTTCACTCTGCTAAAGCAATGTTTAGGGAGCTATAATACAGCCAGAAGTTTTGATTGGAGTGAGGGTGAGACTCAGATTGCCTACTTTGAAATCATGACTGTATGCCATCAGGGAATTGCTACTCTGCTTATTTGTAAATTCATTCTTAAATATATGACTTTTTTTTCATAGAGAGAGAGAGCAGAAAGAATTCACATAACAGGGTAGTTGCTCAAGAGAGTAGAGTCCTATTCTTAAGCCAGTAAGGCAAATAAAATGTTGCAGTAAACAACAAGATAGTAAAGAAATTTCATAAATTCCCAGTTGATTTGGGAAAATAAGATTACATCATGCATAATTCCTTCTATGACTCAGCCAGGCTTTATAGTACCTGGCTGTAAAATAATGATTTTTTAATGCACAAGGATATTCAGAATGCAATTTACATGTACTATTAAAAAGAATCTATTATATCTATTATACAAGCTTAGAATTATGAAAATGTAAGCTTTATTATAGATTTTTCTACTCTGTTGGTGATTATCTCTTTTATTTAGTTCCAGAAATATCTTTAGGTAATTTTCTCTCCAGAAATTCAGTTCTGAACAGTTTTAAAACATATTTTCTAACAAAAAATATCTAAATGAAAATATTCAGATTTGTGGTTTATTAAGAAAAGACATTTTGAATTGAAACATCTTTGTGAGACAGCCAGCTTTAACAACGTGAGTTGAAATATTTCCAGTGTATGGTAAAATGTGCATTTTCTATGAATGTATCTGAAGATTTCTGGCAGCCTACAGCTGGCATTGGCAGGCCTGGCATGGGGAGAGGAATGGAAAGCAGACAGAATTTACAATACTGAGCTCCTGTGAGAGGTGTCAGCGTGGGAACTGTCCCCACTTCTCCATAAAATGCCATAGTAAAAATACAAATGCTATACTCCTTCAGCTTGGTATGCAACTTATATAGAAATAAACAAGAGTTTATGTATATTTTACATTCCTAAATTGAGAAAAAAGGTAATCCATATTATTTATTTTGTACTATTTTACTGTTATTTACATTATGTTTATTTTTGTTCATTGTTAATATTGACCCTTGAACAGCATGGGAGCTACAGGTGCCATTCACTTGTACTGTCAAAAATCTGTGTAGAACTTTGATTCCTACACAACTTAACTAAGAGCCATTAACCTATTTTGTATGTTTATGCGTATAATATTACACACTAAATTCTTACATTCTGCAGTTCACAGGTTTTGACCATGGTCGGGTTTGAACCCACCACCTCTGGCATATGGGGCCTGTGCCCTACTCCTTTGAGCCACAGATGCTTCCCCTACAGTCTGCAGTTTAATGTAAGGTGTCTAGCAGGGTGTGTGTGTGCACGCGTTAGTTTATATTTATTCTTCTTGAGCTTGTGGATCTCCAATTTTGTGTCTGTAATTAATTTTGGAACATGTTTGGATGTTATTACTTTCAAACATTTCTTCTTGTTCCTGTCTTCTCTTGCTATTTCGATCACAGATATGATAGATTGTTTGAATTTGCTCACCAGTTCTTGAACATTCTTTGCTTTGTTTTTATTCATTTTGCTGCTTGCATTTCAGTCTGGGGAGTTTTTATTGATATGATCTTCAAGCTTAGTGATTTTTTTCTTCAGCTATGTCCATTCTACTGAGTCCATCAAAGGCATCCTTCATTTTGTTACAATGTTTCTGATTTTCACACATTGTGTTTTGATTCTTTCTCGGAGTTTTCATCTCTCTGCTAAATCATGCACCTGTTCTTGTACAGCAGCGGTTCTCAACCCGTGGGTCGCGATGCACGGGTACTGTATTAAAGGGCTGTGGCCCGAGGAAGCTAGAGAACCGCTGATGTAGAGCCTTTAGCCTCGCAATTCTGGTTATTTTAAATGTCCGGTTGGGTTCTCGCCATCTCCACGCGCTGCACCTGCCTCTGACCTGGCGTAATCTCTGCGGAGTGTGGCCTTTTTCAGCCTTCTGCACGTCTCGCCTTTGCTGTTGCTGGAGTCAGACCTACTTACCCAGGTAAGGGAACTGGAGTACGTGACCTCTAGGGTGAGCATTTATGTCACTCTGGAAATTGCTCCGGGCTGAGAGCGCGCTGTCTCTCTAAGGCCGGAGGAGTCAAATGTTCCTGCTTCGCTGCCCTCTCCCCTGGTCAGCGTCCCAGCTTCAGTTTCTATGCTGTCGGGGTGGTGGGGAGGGGTCGGGGAGAGACACCTGCTGCCCCCTGAAGACCTGGGGTTCCAGACCATGTGCACCTCGGGGCACCTGCCGCACCCGGGAGGAGCTTCCCAGCCCGCCTCACCGCTCCCCATTCCTGGGGGGCCGTGCGACCCTCTGTGGCCCTGCAGCCTGTCCCCCATGGCCCCTTTTTTCTCTCTCCCTTTTTAATTTTATTATCTTTATCTTTAAATCATAGCTGTGTACAGTAGTGCAATCAAGGGGTACAATGTGCTGGTTTCATATACACTCTTAACTATTTTCATCAAACTGATTAACATAGCCCTCCCAGCAATTTCTCTGTTATTATATGAGGACATTTGTATTCTGCATTTAGTAAGGTTCGCCTGTACCCTTCTAAGATGCACCATAGGTGTGGCCCCACCAATTACCCTCCCCCACCCCAACTTCTCCCCTCCCCTCCCTACCCTTTCCCCTTTCCCTATATTCTTGTGTTATAGTTGGGTTATACCATTCATAGGACAGCTATAAATTAGCTTCATAGTAGGGCTGAGTACATTGGATACTTTTTCTTCCATTCTTGAGATACTTTACTAAGAAGAATATGTTCCAGCACCATCCATGTAAACACGAAAGAGGTAAAGTCTCCATCTTTCTTTAAGGCTGCATAGTATTCCATGGTATACATGTATTACAATTCATTAATCCATTCATGGGTCGATGGGCACTTAGGTTTCTTCCATGACTTAGCAATTGTGAATTGGGCTGCAATGAACATTCTGGTACAGATGTCTTTGTTATAATGTGATTTTTGGTCTTCTGGGTATATACCTAGTAAAGGAATTATAGGATCAAAGAGCAGGTCAATTTTTAGATCTCTACATACTCTCCAAACATCCTTGCAAAAGGAA
>CAUYON010032337.1:0-18165 GCA_963573935.1 Arctocebus calabarensis
GCGCTAGCCACCACCTGAGCTCGCGGGTTCGAATCCAGCCTGGGCCCGCCAAACAACAATGACGGCTGCAACCAAAAAATGGCCGGGCCTTGTGGCGGGCACCTGTAGTCCCAGCTACTTGGGAGGCGGAGGCAGGAGACTGGCTTGAGCCCAGGAATTGGAGGTTGCTGTGAGCTGTGATGCCACAGCACTCTATCCAGGGTGACAGCTTGAGGCTCTGTCTCAAAAAAAAAAAAAAGAGATGGTCTAGTTGTTCTCTTTTTTTCCCACATACACAACAAGGTGTCTTGTGCACCTCCCAGGGACAAGTACCTCCGACTTTGAACACTGGTCGTGACAAAAAGTTCTTTCAGAGCAGTACATACTGATTCCAGCCGTCCCAGCAACCTTGGGAACAACCTTGGGAACATACAAATCCCTTTAACTCTGCACTAGTTTACTGTCTTCCGACTTTCCTTTCTACACTCTCCCACCACCTTTTTTTCCACCCTTCAGCCTGATGTTTCCATATCTTTACCGAGAAGCCTCCGGACCTTGCTGGTTCAGGCAAAATAGTTTTGAAAGCTGGACAAGTTCACTTAATGTTCTACAGCATGAAAACAGGCGCTCGCTCAAATGCCTGAAGGAAAGGGGGAACTCGGCAGAGCCTGGGATCCAGGTCGGTCGGACTTGGTCCTCGAGCCTCAGGAGTGGACAACTTGAGGTGTAGTTTGGCCACGGGCGTCCCAGCTCTGCTAACGGCTAACTTGTGTTCCACTACCCTCAAAGATCACAGCCCCTCCACGGAGCGTGTCACCCTAGCGACGATAACAGCTGGCTCAGATCCGTAGCGCAGGGGAGGGACAAGTGACCTTCCAGCTGTGAGCAGCTGTAACCCAGGAAACAGCCCGCCCCTCTAGCCTTCGCCGGTGGTTAATCGCTCCAAGTTACGTCACATCCGGTCGGACCAAGCGGGGGTGCCGGAGGTGAACTCGCCGCCATGGGAGGGCGGGGTCCTGAGACGCGGGCGGGGCGGGGCGGGGCCTCGGCGGGGCGGGGCGGGGATTCAGCGGGTGGGGCGGGGCCCCAGCTGGCAGAGCTCGCAGGCGTTTGCCGGCGGTCAGTCGCTGACTCTGAGCTCAGCGGCGGCAGTGGCAGGTGACATCCTCCGGCGAGAAAGGAACGTGCAGAGACAGCTTCTGACCCCGGCCTTGCTCCACGATTGCCCACTTGGGCGCCTGGGCCCGGTGGGCCCGGTTGGGAAGGGCAGCCGCCTCGTATTCGCGAGGCCTGGCTTGGCCGCGGGGCCCAAGTGGCGTAAGGGCCCCCCTCCTGCGACCCCGAGACCACCCGAGCCGATTGTCGGCTTACAGCCTGTAGGGCGGCGGGGCGCCCTTCCTTCATAACTTCCCGGGTTCATACCTGAGCTCTGCTTGTGACCCCTCCGACAACTTCCAGACTCCCAGGTAGGGAGGAGCCCCACACTTGGCCTGTGAGGAAAAGGCATTTGGGCTGGTATTCCCTTCCCTGCCTTGGAGTACATCTGCTGAATCTTTTCTCTCAAGCAGAAATGGTGTGGGATTTGGGTTAAACCCTTATTGCAGGGATTCTAAGCCACCAGCCCTATTGGAAAGATGGGGCATGAGGTAGATGGCCCTTAGCCTTTCCCTTCTGACTGGTTCACACTACATTGGTGGCTTCAGTCCTGGTGCCTTCATCTTTTCCCCTCTTCACCTCTTCTACTCCACTCTCCACTCCAGTATTCCCGCCTACCTCTTCAGTCATAAAATACAAGGCTGGACCGAGGCCTCCAGGGTAAGTGACCAAAACTCCAAGCCAGTAGAGGCCATGTCATCCTGGGGTAGGGTGGGGGAGATTTTCCCAGGGATAGACTTTTGCTTACCCTGCCCTCCACCCTTCTCCACAGTCTCAGATGGGAGGAGTCCAAGGCCAAATACAGATAGGATCTAGGGTGGCAGGGGCCTCTTCCAGGACTAGGACACTTACAGGGATGAGGCAACCAACAGTAGTGATGTAAAACTGCTGTGTCCCCATCCTGGTTGCCCCAGTTCTAGCAAATGATGGATTACTAGGATGGGGGCTTCCAAAAACTGGGAAATGGAAGGAGGCAAACCTTCTCCTTTCACCCTGAGGCACTGCCATCCCCTAGAAACACTCATAGTCCTACTGGAAGTATGAGGCTCTGGAAAAGGCACATGTGGGCATGGGAAGGAGTCCCTGGACTCTAAGAAGAGGATCTCAGATGTGCTGCAGCAGCTCTAGGAGCTCAAATTGCTCCAGAGGGTGATCTGGCAGAAGGAGAAGCCCCAGTGGACATGTGGCTCTATTTGTCTCACTCTTGCTGCCCCTTTTGGCAACCTCCCTGGGGAGGGGATGCCTGATTCTCACTAGGACCCCCATCTTGTCACTATGGGGTAGGTATGGTAGGCCAGGTAGTGACAGCAGCACTGTTCCCAACTCTTTGTCAGGACAGACATCAATCCCTGGGGCCTTCGGACCAATGATCACGCATTGTCCATGCCACTTTGCCAGCAGCTTTGTATCTGGAAGATTAAACTCAACCTCCCTAATATACTCTCCGAAGTACACTTAGATATGGCCTAAGCCAGTGTTAACCATCAGTACCATTTGTTTTCATCTATCTGATGTCCTAGTCATCCCTGGGAAGCCTCTGGAAGATTTCATACCTACTATGGTATCACTGCACCCTTACTGTGGCTGCATCTTGATGGCAGTGGGGAATAGGCTAGTGTTGACAGGACTGTTTGGATCTCCTGAATCCCTTGGTACCAGGAGATTTCTGTGAGGTGGGCAAGCCAAGGGAAATCAGCAAGTATCAGCAGATTGAATGTGAACTTCTCTCTCTAGGCAGCCCCTCTGAACAAGGGATAGGAAACTTGAGTTGCTGAGAGAGAAGACAGCCAAATGGCGTTCAAAGGCGAGCACTAACCATTGCCTCTCCATTCCCAAGCTTGGGATGAGGGGCCCTGCTAAGTCTTTTAGTAGTGGGCTTCCAGATCCCCATGCTCCTGGTCTCCCAACTGATCACCCTCACCAGTGTCTCTCTGTCCCTTATGTCCTCAGGGAGAGCTCTGCTGTCAAGGAAGACAGGAGAAGTACCCACCGATGGACCCTTTCCTGGACGATCCAGCAGCACCAGTACGGCTGCTCTTCTAACTCTCAGAGAGCCTGGGGACATCATCCATCCTTTGGAAAGAGTCATGGTCTTAAGGAGGATCAGGGCGAGTTCCCAGCAATGGCCTGGCCTGAGAAGCAGGGTTGGTCGTATAGACCCCCTAGGCATGCTCAGAGCGGCCGTGTTGCTCATCAACCTGACATGGGGGGCCCAAGGGACAGCCAGTGCTAACCTCAGCACAGCTCTGGGCCACACTATGCCACTGACAGGAGGCCGCTACTTGAGCATTGGGGATGGCTCCGTGATGGAGTTTGAGTTTCCTGAGGAGAGTGAGGGCATCATCGTTATCTCAAGCCAGTACCCAGTCCAGGCCAATGGGATGGGCCCTGGCCCCACACTGAGGGTCACATCCCTAGACACAGAGGTGCTGGTCATCAAGAATGTGAGTTCCATAACATGGGGTGGGGGGGGTGGCTTTGTGGTGAGCATCCACTCAGGCCTGCCCGGGTTGGCCCCACTCCACATCCAGCTCATAGACCCCCACAAGGCCCCACCCATGCTGATTGAGGAGCGGAGAGATTTCTGCATCAAGGTCTCACCTGCTGAAGACACCTCTGCAACACTCAGCACCAACCTGGCCCACTTTTCAGAGAACCCAATACTCTACCTGCTCCTGCCTCTTATCTTTGTCAACAAGTGTTCATTTGGGTGCAAAGTAGAACTCGAGGTTCTGAAGGGACTTGTGCAGAGCCCCCAGCCCATGCTGCTGGGCCTCCTAGGCCAGTTTCTGGTCATGCCCTTCTATGCTTTCCTGATGGCCAAGGTCTTCATGCTTCCCAAGGCCTTGGCTCTGGGCCTCATCATCACCTGCTCATCACCTGGGGGCGGTGGGAGCTACCTCTACAGCCTCCTTCTTGGAGGGGATGTTACCCTGGCAATCTCCATGACTTTCATCTCAACAGTGGCTGCCACCGGTTTCCTACCACTATCCTCAGCCATCTATAGCCGCCTGCTCAGCATCCATGAAACACTCCATGTACCCATCTCCAAGATCCTGGGGACCCTCCTGTTCATCGCCATCCCCATAGCAGTGGGCGTTTTAATCAAGTCCAAGCTCCCCAAGTTCTCCCAGCTGCTGCTTCAGGTCATCAAGCCCTTCAGCTTTGTGCTCCTCCTGGGTGGCCTCTTCCTGGCCTACCATATGGGGGTCTTCATCCTGGCAGGTGTCAGGCTACCCATTGTACTGGTGGGACTCACAGTGCCCTTGGTTGGCCTCTTGGTGGGCTACTGTCTGGCCGTGTGCCTGAAACTGCCAGTGGCCCAGCGGCGGACAGTTAGCATTGAGGTAGGGGTGCAAAACAGTCTGATGGCCTTGGCCATGCTCCAGCTGTCCCTCCGCCGCCTTCAAGCTGACTATGCCTCCCAAGCCCCCTTCATTGTGGCACTGAGTGGCACCTCTGAGATGCTGGCCTTGGTCATTGGCCACTTCATCTATAGTAGCCTGTTCCCAGTTCCTTGACAACTCTGGGTCAAGATTCCATCATCACCCAGCCCCCACACTCCACCCACTGTCCCCACAGTTCTTGTGTACCAAAGGCCTTTAGTTCTCATGCACTATGCACTCAGAAAAATCCAGGCTTATTTTTTTTACTGACTTTTTATTCTTCAGCTTTCAGTGCCAAAGAGGCTGTGCTGAGTTAAGTGGTGGGCACTGCCCAGAAAATATATTTCAATAAAAGAGAGAAGCAAGCTTGAGTCCCTTCCAATCTTTGCCCTTAGGGACCAAGGAGTGGGGTTAGGAAGAGTGTGCCTGACAGAACCCCTGCCTCCCACCCTCCTCCCGGTCAGGTATGGGGCAGGGTGGAGGACCAGCTTGTGTGGCACATTGGCCCCTGGGAATGCTTTATCAGCCCACACCCCATGAGAGGTGGCCCTCTCTTTTTAGAATGAGCAGTGGGAGCATGAGAGCAGAAGCCTGGCTCCCCTGCCTCCTTCCCAGCTCACTTGGGTTTCTGCAGCTACACTGGAAAGGAGGAGGCAGAAAGCAATCAGGCAGTGGGGCAAGTTTAGCAGAGATGGGCTGCTGGCGGACTTACTGAGAGACAGAGAACCGGGGTTTGCATCGATCTGCTCCACCAGTGAGCTAGGAAGTTAGGGCGGGCCAGTCTGTCCGCAGGGGCGAGCTTACTTTCTGGTCCTTCTTTCTCCCATGCCCTAGTTTCCAGATGAAGGAGACCTGGCGCTTCTTACTCCCAGGCCCGAAAGACCGGACCAGCCACTTTCCAGCGCTGTGGCTTTGGCTGGGGATCCACTAGCTGGGCGGTCCCAGTTCGTATTCGAGGAGAAACCCTTAAGTGACTCCTCCTGGGCGCGGCTAGGGACGGGACCGAGGGCGTGAATGCGTGGGTGGGCGGGGCTGTATAAGGACACGCCCCTCTTGCCGCTTCCGGGCGCGGCGGGAGGTTCCGGCGCGCGCCCGAAACGGCGGCGGCGCGCGGCAGGGGGGACGGTTAGGGTGCGCGCCCGCCCTAGTGGACGCCGGCGCAGCCGCCATGCAGCTGACAGTGAAGGCGCTCCAGGGCCGCGAGTGCAGCCTGCAGGTAGGGTTCCCAGATTGGAGTTACTGTGTGCGGCTCGCTCACTCACCCCCTCCCGGCACAGGACCGAGCAGGGGCTGAGGGCGGGGAAGGGGCGAGCAGGCCGGGAAGGCCGGGAGAACTGCCTGTAGAAGGGGACGCGAGAGTTTGGTCGCCCAGGGGCCGCGGGCTCAACCCCTGCCTCCCACCCTCGTCTCGGTCAGGTGCGGGAGGACGAGTTGGTGTCCACACTGAAGCAGCTGGTCTCAGAGAAGCTGAACGTCCCCGTGCGCCAGCAGCGGCTGCTGTTCAAGGGCAAGGCCCTGGCAGGTAACCAGACAGAGGAGATGCCCAGGTAGCCCCGCAGGAAGTCGGGGGCTGGGGTATACAGGCCAAACTCGGGAGCAGTGTGATGGGTTGGGGTGCTGGCTTCTGGCGCCAACTGCCACCAGACCGCAGGGGCGGTGGCTGGATCCACCACAGCCAGATACCACGGCGCTCAGCCAGCTCCCCCAAGCGGCGTCGCTTCCTGGGCCACCCCCGCAGCCGGGTGAAGAACCCCATCAGTTTCTCTTTGGCAGATGGGAAACGACTGTCAGATTATAGCATCGGGCCCAATTCCAAGCTCAACCTAGTGGTCAAACCCCTGGAGAAGGTGTTACTGGAAGAAGGCACTGCCCAGAGACTGGCTACCTCCCCACCCCTGCACGTCTGGCAGCTAATCTCTAAAGTCTTGGCGCGCCACTTCAGTGCAGCGGATGCCAGCAGGGTCCTGGAACAACTACAGAGGGTGAGAAGGGCAACCCTGGACATCTACTCCAGTCCCAGCTGCTCCCAGCCCCTGCCTCTGTCACAGTGTACCACCCCCCACTGGCACCCCTGAATCTTCCTGGCCTTCTTTCCTCAGGATTACGAGAGGTCCCTGAGCCGCCTGACACTGGATGACATCGAACGCTTGGCCAGCCGCTTTCTGCACCCTGAAGTGACTGAGGCTATGGAGAAGAAATTCTCCAAATAGCATTCTTGGAGTATGGGGAGGAGCCCAAGGCCAGGCCACAGCTGCATGTTACATTAAATGTGTTCTCATGTTGCAGTTTGGCTCATAATAATAATAATAATAATAATAATCTGGCATGTACCCAGCTCTTGCTACCTGCTAGGCACCACTCAAAGTACTTGACCTGGGTTTACTCCCACACCCACTGAAGAGGTGAGACAGCACAGCAGAGGCACCTAGCCATGAAGTGGGGGAGCCAGTATCAGAGTCCTGCCAGCTTCTTGAAGTGCCTCAGGGTGAGGAGGAAAAGGGGGCTATTTGGAGGAATGGGCTATAGTATTTTGCATTTATCCCACCAAGAATAAACACTAAAGTGACTCCCTTCCAAGCCAGAAAGGGGAAGCAGCTGTCACCTGATCTCTGGTGGTCTGACATAGCCCTCAGCTAACCTCCACAGGAGGCCAAGTGACAGCCAGCCCAGGGCCTCCTCAGCTGCTGCAGTCAGTGTGCATTTGACAAATGGAAAAGCAGGTTGGGGGCTGAGAAGTCCGAATGTCACCCCAGCTCTGATGTGACTTCAGACAAATCTCTGTGTCCCAAGCATTGACTCTATACAGTGAGGGCCACTCCTCTGACCTTAGTCAATGTCCTTCATCCTTGACCTTAGTCAATGTCCTTCATCCTTACCCCATCCCGACATGGGGAGTTTCTGCAGTGATTCTCCCTCTTGTGCTCAATAAACAAACTGAAGCCAAAAGTGAAGCAATAGCCAATTGTGGCCTACAGATGAGGTATCCTGGCCCTTGGTGACACAGCTCTTCTCTGGGGGTACCCTGTCTGCTTGTCTCCTCTTCTTGAAAGCAGATGGCTCTCATTTATTAGGGCTGACAGGGTACTCAGAAAAGCACTGTCAGAGCTAGAGGACTGGGCCTAGGCCTCCATACCCAGTGCTCACCCACAGCATGGAAAGTGGACACTTCCCCTGCCACCTATATACAGGTATTCCCTTCATTGCCTGAGAGGAAACTTTAAGGTACTAGGAAGGTGGCACTGGTTCCTCCTTTACCCTGCCCTGCATGGACACTAGAGGTCATCTAAGCACCTGCTCCTTGGAGGAGGGCTCCTAGGAACAGTAGAGGCTGAAAGGAAGCAATGTATAGGACAACACTCCAGCCTCTCCACCTTCACCAAGGGAGCTGCTCTCAGTGTGGTCAGGGCTGCACCTACACTCCTTGCCTAGGGCCCTCGTTGGGCCTTGGGGGGTGAACACTGGGTCCCTGGGCTAGAAAGGTAGAAGCCCAGTGGGTAAAGGCTTTGAAGGGCAAACAAAAGCCCCTGGTCCTCCCAGAGACCAGCTTAGGAGCATGTATGTGGTCTGGCAACTCAGAGATAAACTACCAGTACTCTCATTTATGTTGAATGAGGAAATTTATTTTGAGAATTTTTTTGAGACAGAGTCTACATATGTCACCCTTGGTAGAGTGCTGTGGCGTCACCGCTCACAGCAACCTCAAACTCTTGGGCTTAAGCGATTCTCTAGCCTCAGCCTTCCAAGTAGCTGGGGCTACAGGCAACCACTACAATGCTTGGCTATTTTTTGTTGTAGATGTCGTTGTTTGGCAGGCCCGGGTTGGGTTTGAACCCGCCAGCTCTGGTGCATATGGCTGGTGCCCTAGCTGCTTGAGCTACAGGTGCCAAGCCTATTTTGAGAACTTTAAAGGTGAATGGGAGACTCACTCCTATCCAAAAAGAACCATATTAACTAGGCTGCTTTTGTTTTGCAATAATTGGTTTGACAGTAAAGGAACTTGGTTTAATCAGTAAAGGATGTTTATTGGCTCATGAAACTGAAAAGTCCAATGGTATTGGCAGTGGATGAGCAATTTCAGCAGAAACCCAGTTTATTCCTGCCTCCCTGTATTCTCCATATCTGCCTCATCCCAGACCACCACCTCTGAGGGTCCAAAGATAGCTGCCTACAGCTTGCGTGCAATCCTTCGCTTGCTGCCAGAGGTGCACCTTCTCTGTAGTGTAGCTTCTGTCTCAGATGCCTCCAGCAAATAAATGCTGTTATCTCATTGGTCTGAATTGGCTTGTGTGTCCCATCATTTTGGTAGGCATGGGGGAGGGGTTATTAATTCCCCATCAGGACTGGCTCTATGGAGCTATGTATGGGGACCATTTTCCTGGATATACTTGGGCTGGACAAGGGATGGGGAGGTTCCAGGGGAGGGCTGAAGGGTGGCCACAAACAGCAACTGTCCATTACAGGGAACTGCATGTCTCAGAAAGATCAGGACTACTGTGGAGGTAATGAAGGAGTGAGAGCTGCAGGGGGGAGTTGAGGCAGGAGCTCAGACAAGGGAAAGTATTTTCTGAGGCTTGCCCCAGACCAGGCCCTGTGCTGCATGTTTTCATTTAAACCTCCAACAGGGACTCATCCTCATTTGACCTGTCCTAGAGTTGGTTTTTAAATCTCCAGTCCCTCTCAGCTCCAGGGTGATGGGCTGGAGGCCATGTGGTTAAGAAAGGCATCCATGGGCAGTACCTGTAGCTCAAAGGAGTAGGGCGCTGGCCCCATATGCCGGAGGTGGCGGGTTCAAACCCAGCCCCAGCCAAAAACTGCAAAAAAAAAAAAGAAAGAAAGAAATGCATCCAACTGTTGCAATTGTGCAGTGAGGATTATTAAGGCAGGAAGCCCTTTCTGTGCAGAGCTCGGATCTCATTTTTCTTTCTTTTTTTTTTTTTTTTTTGAGACAGAGCCTCAAGCTGTCACCCTGGAGAGAGTGCTGTAGCATCACAGCTCACAGCAACCTCCAATTCCTGGGCTCAAGTGAGTCTCCTGCCTCTGCCTCCTAAGTAGCTGGGACTACAGGCGCCAGCCACAACACCTAGCCACTTTTTGGTTGCAGCCGTCATTGCTGTTTGGCGGGCCCGGGCTGGATTCGAACCCGCCAGCTCAGGTGTACGTGGCTGGCGCCTTAGCCGGTTGAGCCACAGGCGCCGAACCCAGATCTCATTTTTCAACTTTGCTCAACTGCCATCAACTGGGAAGGGGAAGATCCAGGACTTGAACTCAGGCCTGGTCCAGTCCCCAAGCTGTTGTAACCTTGCTGCGGTGGTGCAGCCTTCAGGATGCTGAAGCATTTTCTATGGACAGAAAGTCCTGGAAGCTGTGAGAACGAGGAGGTAGCTTCCTAGAGAATTTGTGGCATTAAAAATGGGGATACAGGACGATGCCTGTGGCTCATCGAGTAGGGCACCAGCCCCATATACTGAAGGTGGTGGATTCAAACCCAGCCTCGGCTGAACTGCAAAACAGAAAAATAGCCAGGCATTATGGCAGGCGCCTGTAGTCCCAGCTACTTGGGAGGCTGAGGCAAGAGAATCGCCTAAGCCCAGGAGTTGGAAGTTGCTGTGAGCTGTGTGATGCCACAGCACTCTACTACTCTACAAAAAAAAAAAAAAATGGGGGTACAACTGAGACTTGAGAGACTTCACAACTAGTGATGAAGCAGAGGCTGAGCCACAGGCGCTGAGCCTATAAACTTTTTTTTAAGAAAAAGTCTCTATCGCCCTGGGTAGAATGTGGCGTTACAGCTCACAGCAACTCCAAATCCTGGGCTTAGGCGATTCTCTTGCCTCAGCCTCCCGAGTAGCTGGGACTGCAGGCACCCGCCACAATGTCCAGCTATTTTTTTGTTGCAGTTTGGCGGGGCCAGGTTCGAACTTGGGGCGGGCGCCCTACCCACTGAGCCACAGGCGCCGCCCCTTCTAAACTTTTTTTATTGTAAATGTCAGAAAAGGCCATTTTTGAAAAACTGGGCAAGTAGATACACAAAAAGGAAATTAAAATCAGCCAGAATGCCACCACCCACAGATCATGAGCATGACGCGTTGCTCTAGGATTTCTCCTCACGTGTATCGTCATTTACTAACGTTGCACTCCGCCTTTTCATGAATTGCATTAGACCTGCCCCCACCGCCAGCACCTTCACTCAGGTCGCTGTCACTTCTCGCCTCCGTGCACAGCCCACTCTAAAACGCGAATCTGACTGGTTCACCGTCCTCTGTGAGACCCCTTCGGTTGGGCAACAGGAGCAGGGTACAGAGCAGTATTCTTGGGGGCCGGAGGTCTACTCGAGGCCGCCACCATCCTCCCCCAATCACCGCAGGGACGTCCGTGCCACATCTCTTGGGGACATTTGGGCCCCGGGGAGAGAGGCGGCGCTATGCCGTCAGCTCACCCAAAGGCCTCAAGTGAGCTCCCCAGGGACACCGAGGCAGGACCGGTTCACTCAGGCGCACTGGGGTCATAAGGAGCTCTAAGGGGCGGGGCTTCGTGAGAGAATGCTTATTGGTTAGGCAGTCTGGGGTCTCCAGAAGCCGGTGGCAGGCTTAGTTGTGTAGGAACCAGTCTTGCCCGTTGGAATGACAAGTCGCCTGTTAGCGCTTGCGCTGTGGTAAGCCCAAGTCGCCCTATAAGACTGAGCCTTGTGAGGAAACCTCAATTTCCCCAGGACACAAGGGCAGCAGGGCCAAATTGGAGGAAACCGACTAGGCACGGGGCGGCCTTATTAGGATCTGTTTGTGCAGGCGCCCTGGACTAGGGTCACGCGCGAAGGGGCAAACATTCCGGACGAAACCTCAGTCTCTGCAGCTAACAGGGTCTGCAGGCTCGGCGCCAGTGGCTAGCGCCAGCCACGTACACCTGAACTGGCAGGTTCGAATCCAGCCTGGGCCCGCCAATCAACAATGATGGCTGCAACCAAAAAATGGCCGGGCGTTGTGGCGGGCGCCTGTAGTCCCAGCTACTTGGGAGGCAGAGGCAGGAGACTCGCTTGAGCCCAGGAATTGGAGGTTGCTGTGAGCTGTGATGCCACGGCATTCTATCCAGGGTGACAGCTTGAGGCTCTGTCTCCAAAAATAAAAAAACATGGTCTCCAGTGGCCTCCAGCAACGCTGGCTTGGCGAGAACTGACCATGCGCCAGGAAGCCTCACCATGGGCCTGCGCAGACGAGTATGGGTGTGGCCACCTGCGAGGGGCGGTGCTTCTGGAGGGCAACAAGGTCTCTAAGCCGCCCGCAGAGAGGGCGGGGTCGAAGCGGAGGGCGGAGTGAGCCGGAGCAGAGGGCGGAGTAAACCGAAGTGAAGGGCGGTGTGAGCCGAAGCGGAGGGCGGAGTGAGCCGAAGCGGAGGGCGGAGAGAGCCGAAGCGGAGTGAGCCGAAGGGCGACTGGCCTGCTGTCGGGAGACATGCTAGCTGCAGACCCCGACGCAGATGCAGACGTCAGGGGTGTAGCGGCTGGCGCTGATGTCCAGGATGGCCAGGGTGGTGCGAGCACCTCGGCACCTGTGGCCAGTGAAGCTCCCCATGTCGTGCGGGCACCGTACGACCCAGGTCCTGGCGGAGACACCACTGCCCCGGCCAAAAGGCCAGGAATTCAGCCGCACATATTGTATCCTATCCGAGGGCACAACCGGGCACGAACTGGGGGCTGCTTGCGGCGGGTGGAGGGGTAGGCCCGGGAGAAAGAAAGACTCAAGGTAGGAGGAGCAGGGGGAACTGGGGGCTGGAGATACAGGCCCAGGGTGTTCAGGGGAAGTTAAGAAATGGAGAAAGGCAACCGGGGACGACTTGGAGTGAAGTACCAGCCAAGGGTGGCCAGACCAGATCTGGGGGGAAGGAATGAGATCAGGGATGAAGAAGGGGATGGCCTGGGGGTGTGGAAACAGGCCTCTCGGAGGTGAAACTAGTTTGGGCCTCAGAAGGGACTGGACAGCTTCAGGGGAGCAAGGAGGCCGGAGACACAGGCAGAGTCGGTATCAGATACTTCCTTTACCCAACATCCACCAGCGCCCTCAGCGTACCTTTCCCGACCCCCTTGGAGGCAGAAATCGCTCTTGGGTCACTGGCGCCTGATGCGGAACCCCACCAAAGAGCAGTTGGGAAGGATCTTACAGTGAGTGGCAGCATCCTGGCCGTGTAAGTTCTAAAACGGGCTGCAGTGAGGGGGATACTGCAGGTGAAGGGCGAGTCTCCGTTGATGGGCACTCTATTGAGAATGTGCAGACACCCACTAAGGGGCAGACAGGGTGCACCGGGCAGATCTCTACCTGAGGAGCTCTGTAATAATGGGACTCCAGAGGACTGCTGTAATTACATGCCTGAGTGGCAGAGCAAGGAAGGCCACCTCCAACTAGATATTCTTTTCTTCACTCTTAGCCGCTGGAGAGCTGAAGACTCTCGTCTGCTCCGAATTTCCATCATGAACTTTCTTGACCAGCTTTCCCTGGTAGTGCAGACCATGCAGCGCTTTGGGCCCCCTGTTTCCCGCTAAGCTTAGGCTGGGAAAAGGATCTGAGCTCTGATCTTGTGTCTCCTACTAAGTGCATCTTGCCTTCGCATAGTGAGGGTGGGGACCCAATGGTTTGCCTGTATTGTATTGTATTGGCTCTTGGGTGCTCAGGATCCACTTGTTTTGTTTGGTGCTTAAATGTTACTGCAGAAAATAAAATTGATCCACTATTCCAAGTCTCAGTTTATTTTCAGCTGCAGCACCTCCATTGCCATTGCCCTTGGGTTGCAGGTAAGGTTCTGGGTATCAGATATACAAATAGTACAAGTTAATTGAGAACAATTTAGGAAATGGAAAAGAATGACAATCTTTTGTGTCCTGCCATTCAGTGTTAACTACTATCAACATTTTGAAGTATTTCCTCATTTGTGCAATTGTATTTATGAATAAATGTGCAATAGTAATATATAATGAGTAATTTTTTTTCATGGTATTTTATTTTATTTTATTGAATCATAGCTGTGTACATTAGTTCAATCATGGGGTACAGTGTGCGGGCTCCACATGCAATGAGTAATTTGTGCAAGTTCACTATTAAATTTTTTCCTGATTGGCTGGGTGTGGTGGCTCACACCTGTAATCCCAGCACTTGGGAGGCTGAGGTGGGTGGATTGCCTGAGCTCACGAGTTAGAGACCAGCCTGAGCCAGAGCAAGACCTCATCTCTAAAAAAATAGCCAGATGTTGTGATGGGCACCTGTAGTCCCAGCTAATTGGGAGGCTGAGGCAAGAGGATCGCTTGATCCCAAGAGACTGAGGTTGCTGTGGGTTAAGATGCCACAGCACTCTACTGAGGGCAAGAAAGTAAGATTCTGTCTGAAAAAAAAAATTAAATATATTTTTCCTGATTTTTAAAATCTAACATGAACTTTTCTCTTTCTAAAAGTTATTCAAAAACATTGAATGGTACATAAAAGATGTATTATCATGTGAGAATTCAGCCTCTAAATTGTTGCCAGTTTTTCCCTGTTGCAGATACTAATTCAATGGAATTTTTTTTTTTTTTTTTTTGAGACAGAGCCTCAAGTTGTCACCCTGGATAGAGTGCTGTGGCATCACAGCTCACAGCAACCTCCAATTCCTGGGCTCAAGCGAGTCTTTTGCCTCCACCTCCCAAGTAGCTGGGACTACAGGCGCCTGCCACAACACCCGGCCATTTTTTGGTTGCAGCCATCATTGTTGTTTGGCGGGTCCAGGCTGGTTTCAAACCCGCCAGCTCAGGTGTACGTGGCTGGCGCCCTAGCCCGCTGAGCCACAGGTGCCCAGCCAATGCCCAGATATTTTTAGAGATGGGGTCTCATTCTTGCTCAGGCTGATCTTGAACTTCTGAGCTCAGGCAATCCACCTGCCTCAGCCTCCCAGAATGCTGGGATTACAGGCGTGAGCCCTGCCCTGGTGGCAATGGTCTTGATGATCTCAAGGATGACAAGAGTGGTAGAGAATCTCAGCTCATGTGGCATCTGATTTGGCTGTGGCTGGGGTCTTACTTGCTTTTTTCCCTCCCTCTTGCTCTCTTTCCTTTCTGTATTTTCCTTTGTTTATTGATTCACTTTTTAAACTTTACTGATAGTTACGAATTTAGCCTTTTTGCAACACTACATACTGTGCTTCCCCTCCTCACCATTTCATGCTTCTCTTAGATTCTATCAGTTTCTGACACCCTCCATTAAAAAATTGCCTGCTCTCTTTTCATTTGGCTCAGCTTCAGTAATCTCACAATGGTGATAGTCTAAACCATCTGACTTGTCCTCCATCAGGCTGATCCTGTCTAGGTTGACTGAATGCACAGCTGTCATCCTGGCACTTGACTTTGTCCTTCATGGGAATCTAGTCCTGTCACACCTGACTTGCTCTTTACTATTTTACTCCTTATTTCTGTTTGTGTATTTGGGTTTTTTTTTTTTTTTTGCAGTTTTTGGCCCGGGACAGGTTTGAACATGCCACCTCCAGTATATAGGGCTGGCACCCTCCTCGTTTGAGCCACAGGCACTATTTGGTTGTTTTTTAACTCAGGCTTATCAAGGCACAATTTAAGTGCTATAAACTTCTCCTTTATTGGGTGGTTAGGTGGACAGGTCTAGGGCAGCAGCCCCAACCTTTTTGGCATCAGGGACCAGTTTCGCCGGCAGATTGGATTATGTCTTACCCCACACCTATAAAGTAAGACCATAGTACCTGCACCATGATGGGAGCTACAACATGAACAGCAAGAAAGTGCCAGGTTTTAAGGTGTCTGTGCACAATTGAAGCCACTAGAGCACTTTAAACAACAGTTCAGTGACATTATCTAATCTGCCTTGTATCCTAACAGGATCTCTCTTCCTCCAATTCTGAGAACAGGCTGGAGGGAGCCAGGGCAAGAGCAGGGAGACAGGCATCCAGGTAGAAGGTGAGGGCACCTGAGATCTGGGTGGGGCAGTGGAGGTGAGGAGAGAGCAGATTCTGAAGACATGTGGAAGGTAGAACCAAACAGTATTTGCTTGGGTGTGGCCCTGAACCTCCTCAAATCCTCAGGAGCCCTGCAATGAGTTCCCCTCTCTCCCATAGCAGGGGTCCAGTTCATCCAGGGTCTGCCCACCTGTCCCAGAGACAAGGCCACATGCTAACTCCATTTTCCCAACATTTAATTAGGAAAACACATTCCATGGAGACAAAAACTCATGCAACTAAAGAGAGAATTGGAGTCTGGGATTGTGAGCGGGGCCAGATTCCTCAGGGGAGGCAGAAGACAGGGAGCAGTAAGGCACTGCTGCCTCGGCCCCTCGGGGAGGGTGCAGAATGGAGAAGCTGAGGACCAAGGGTCCAGGGCAAGTGCAGACAACACAGGAAGTTTGGCGATAGGGCAGGGAGGAGTGTCTGGAACCCCCAGATCCAAGACAGGCCCAGCATTCCAGGTGCTCAGGAAGAACAGGGACCCATGAGAATGTACAGTTGGACCCCCAAGGTATTTGAGGGGACACTGTGGCCCAGCCTGGCACAGCCAGTATGAAGATAACTTTGGATGTATCAGCCCTGACCCAAGTGCTGCTGGTGCTGAGAACCTGTCTCAGGAAAGGTAGGGCCAGCGTGGCAAGGGTGAGATGCCAGGGGCTGGGCCAAGGCTGGTAATATTACAAAGGAGACAGAGCAGATAGCAGGGCCTGGAACTCAGGAGAGGAAGGACAGTGAGACTGGCAGCATCCCATGGGGGACACTTATTTACAGATGGAGACCAACAAGGAGTTCAATAAATAGGTATTTTGGGCATAAATAGCAGGAGGGCAGGGTATTCCAATACGTGGGCACAAGGAGTAGGGGTATTGCTGCTGCCAGGGTGAGGGTTTGGTCCTTTCACCCCCTCCCCTCGCAGGGCCCAAAGCAAGGCACTAATGAAGGGGGCCTGGGTGTGCTGGGTTTCTTGTCCTAGAAACCTCCCACACAACATCCAATCCAGGGCTCAGTTCAGTGGCCCAGGCTTGAGCCAGCAGCTCCCCTTGCCAGGAGGATGGCTGAGAACTGAGAAACCCCCTTCTCACCAATGCCACCACCTTTAGCTGTTGCTGGACATGAGGCTGATGATCTGCTCCAGCTTCTGGCGCAATTTATGCTTCCGACAAGAGACATCTTGGTCCAGAGCAGTAAGAATCTGGGGGAGAAGGATCCCCTGGAGCTAGACTCTCAGGGAGGGGCCAGCCCCTCCTGTACAAAGCACCCACTTCCCAGCTCGGCTCCTCTCTCCTCCCTAAGACCCTATGCACTGCTCAAGCTCTGTAAACCTCTGAGCAAACTCACAGGCTTCTCCTTTTTTTTTTTAGACAGAATCTCACTATGTCACCCTCGGTAGAGTCCCATGGCATCACAGCTTACAGCAATCTCAAACTCTTGGGCTTATGCAATTCTCTTACCAAGTAGCTGGGACTACAGGCTCCCACCACAGCTATTGGGAAAAAAATAGCTCAGCTATATTTTGTTGTTGTTATAGTTGTCATTGTTGTTTAGCAGGCCCGGGCCAGGCCTAAACCTGTCAGCCTTTGTGCAAGTGGCCGGTGCCCTAACTACTGAACTATGGGTAACGATCCCACCAGCTTCTCCTTAACCGCAGGTCTCCCTCCAACCACAGAACATCTCTTCTTCCCCTCTGCAGCTAGAGTGTGGCCCCTCCCAAGAGTGGTCTAGACTCAGAGATTGACCCCTTCCACCCACACCTCTCTTGTCCAGTGTCTGTGACTATGCCAGACCCAGCCAGCATCCATTGTCCTTGCCCAGCAGCAGCATCTAATGGAGCCAATCACTTCCTACTCCTTGATCCTTGTAGGATGTCCCCAAGCATTCAGGTTCCCTCCCAGCCCTCTGCCAACTCCTCCTCTTCCCTCTGACTTCCAATTGGGGGTCCCTCTCCCTCCATGCCTCCTGGCTTCCTGTGTGAGACACCAGGCTCAGACTTTCAGTGCCATCTGCTGGCTCACAGCTGTGTAGTTCTAGCCAAGAGTCCATTCTGAAGTCCTTGCCTCTGTCTTCTACCTACACCTCCAATCACAAAGCTTACAGGCCCTAAAAGTGGCTGCCCCTGCACACTTTCTGGCCCAGGCCCATGTGCCTCAGCCCATCTCTGCCAGTGCTCAAGCCCCTTAATGTCTCCTGAGTCCCTCAAATCTCAGGATCTACAGAGTGTCACCCATCCTGGCTCTGGCACCTGTACAGGGAAGGAATAAACAATCTATGTCCGGGCGGCTCCTGTGGCTCAGCGAGTAGGGCGCCGGCCCCATATACCGAAGGTGGCGGGTTCAAGCCCAGCCTCGGCCGAACTGCAAAACAAAAAAAAAAAATAGCCGGGCGCTGTGGCGGGTGCCTGTAGTCCCAGCTACTAGGGAGGCAGAGGCAAGAGAATCGCTTAAGCCCAAGAGCTGGAGGTTGCTGTGAGCAGTGTGACGCCACGGCACTCTACCCAGGGCAATAAAGTGAGACTCTGTCTCTAAAAAAAAAAAAAGATTAACAGGCAAGTTTTCAACTGTGGAAGCCAGAAGTGGAGAAAAATTTACCCCTCATCAATTGAAAGAAAAAAAATTACATTGAGGCATGAGGTATTCATCATGTCCCCTGGGTGAAGGCCTCAACTACA
>CAUYON010032339.1:0-14621 GCA_963573935.1 Arctocebus calabarensis
ACTGATTCTTCATCATGAGTGATTTGTTTTTCTGTTTCCTTGCCCTAATTTTCCTTTCACTTTCTCATGCTCTTTAAGTTGCCTTGCTTCTGGACTAGGGTTTTGATGAGTCCTTTTGGTACAGAAACATTAATATGAGAAGCTTGAAGAGCAAAAATTCAAAAAAAAAAAAAGATGAAAGAAAGAAAAGTAAAGAAAAAAGGAGAAAGTAGAGGGGATGGGTAGAACTGACTTTTGACAAAAAGAAGAAAGACTCAGAAAGAGGGGGACAGGAGCAAAATAGGTGTACATTGGGATACTTTGATACAACCATAAGAACCCCTACCCTCTGGGGTAGCTGGTTTGGATGATTAGGTCAGCATCTCTTTGCCAGCCTGTTTGGACGCAGTACCCCACCTCCACCCAGTAGAGAGGAAAGACAAAAATGGAATAAATCAAACCAAAACAAGCAAACCAAAAACTTTACGGGATAAAATTGGGGGGGAAAAAACAATTAATATGGGTAGAAACACTAGAAAAATTGAAGTTCTAATAGTTGAAAAAGGCAACACTGGAAAATTGTATTTAAACTAGAAAAATGAAGAAATAAAAAAAAGGAAGAAAAATCTTTAAGGAAAATGTTGAAATTAAAAACAAAAAACAATAACAAAAACAAACAAAAAATACAAAACAAAACAAAAACAAAGCAGTATATATATCTTGCTGATATTGTCTGGGCAAGAAGTGATCTGGGGTATGATATGTTAATCAGAGTGTTGATATGGCTGTACAAAATAGAGTCCAGAGGCCTCTAATGATTTCTCAAACCCCATAGGGTGGAAAGCTTAAATTCTCCTCAGCCTGCTTAGAAGGCACTTTAAATTGCTAACTTGGGCTAAGCAGAAACTTTTCCCAAGAAAGCACTGTGGCTGGGATCACTTCTTAAGTGGCTATCCACTTACCAGTGAGCCAAAGCTGGTCTCACCCTATGCCCCTGAGGGCTAAGGCTGAAAGGCATCTCATTCCCCACCTTTAGGCTGCTCAGTGACTAGATTACTCGCTCCCACCCAATGCTTGTTCTGCAACCCTGAGGGTGGAGCTTGCCTGGGCAGTTCTTCCACAATGGCTCCACATAGCCCACAACCGAACTCTGGTAGATCTGTCTGGCTCGGTGGCCCAGTCTGGGGCCCCAGACAACACTCAAAGACCCCCACACTCTTGCCCAAGTTCTCCCAAGGCAGTTCAACCAAGTGCCAAGTCCAGAAGAAACCCAAACAGCTCACAGGTAAGGCCTTTTCAGTTTGCAAACTCACTGCTGCTGCACCCACAGGTGCCAGCAGGATTAGACCGAACTGACACACGCAACCACTTGCCAGATCTCCACCACTTTTGCCTTCCTCAGGGGGTCCAGAAGTCTCACACTGTCTCCTTGCATTCCCAAAGGGATGTTTCTGGGCAGCCAGAAATGCCTGAAGTCTTTTCTCCCCAGTCTCACCATGCCCAGTTGCAATGAAGCTATTACTTGGCCGCCATCTTAATCACTCTTACATTTTTTTTTTAACTCTTGAAAATTTGAGGAAAATTTCCGCCAAGCATTTTTTAAATTAAAATTATACTTCGAATCTAAGCCTAGAGAGCCATCACTCCGTCCAGATGCAAATAACCACTCTAGAGTGGGTTGTTGTGCAGCCTCAGGGCCACAGGTGTGTGCCCTGTGGCCCACAGGGTCATGGAGTTGCCATGGCACCCTCTGTGCGTGACTTGCACCACCTGTCTCGGCCAGAGGCCTAGGGGACACCAATACCATCACGTTAGTGTTTCGTTTACCCCATAAAGGCTGCTTTGACTCTTGGCTTCAATTTTTACATTTAAATTCATCATTTTAAAGAATGATTCTGTTTATATTTTCATCTTAAAAATTTCATCCCATCCATACATGGTCACCACTCTCCAACCCCCCAGCAGGTTTCAGAGATATATTTATAATTTATTTAAAAAAGTAAGCTCAATTTTTTCAGCAAATATTTTCTCAAAACAGTCCTGTGACAGATTCTTAGCATTAGTAGCTTTTCAAAAGTCTAGCAATTGACATCTCAGTAAAATTCTATCTAGCACAATAGTAGCATGAAATTTTAGGCTCACAGTATTTTATAGAATTTAACCTAGTTTACCATTTTATATGTGAGAGAAACTGGTCCTAAGGAGGCTAGATGACAATTTGCTATTATTATTTAGGTTTGGTGATAAGTTTTCATTCATAGTTTCTGTATTTGATGACTCTACTGGAAAAAAGAATCCATTAAATAATTGACTACACCAGAATAATCATCGTTGTCTCTTTGGATGTGGTATGAGGAATATTTCATGTGAAAAACATCTTAACAGCATCACAGCAGCATATTTTGAGTGGTGAAAACCATTCTTCATCTCAGAAAGCACTAATAGTGCAACCACGTTTTAAAACCCAACAGTGGTTTTCCATTAAGTTCTAATTTTTTAAACAGGTATTTCTCATTTTTATTCCTCAGCACTAGGCTGCTCAAGTGCCATAATTGCCTCAGCACTAGTGCTGCTCAAGTGTTGTAAAATTGAATGAAGCAACCCCTCAGGGTTTCACAGTGTTACAGGAGACAGGGACACATGGGGTCACCGGGAAGGCCCCTCCACCCTTGTGCTGGAGGGAAATCCAGTTCATCTGGCTCTGAGGGTTGTCGTGGACCCCTGGGATTCTGATACTTTTCTGAGCAGACTATTTTGTTTCTTTTTTCCCTGTGAGACCTCAGGGTGGTAGGTGCCGGGCTCCTGCAGACGGAACACAAACATTTTTTAGCACCTATTTCATCATGTCACTCCCCAACTAAAAGTCCTTTTGACAGCTCTTTCTTTCTTGCCAAATCTACATTTATTCATTCACCTATTCAAAACACATTTGCTCAGTGCCCATTGTCTACATAAAATCCAACTTCTCTCCCTGGCACAGAGACCCTGCACAGTCCCGCTGTGTCCTTCCTGCTCCCCTTGATTCAGTTTTCCAAGTACCCCTTGTGAAACGTGGCTTTTACTGCATATATATCACAATTACTGCCTTAGTATCCTCTCTGTAGTATGTGAGTTTTTCTAGGCAAGAAACAAAGTCCTTATCTTCGAACACTCTATTTCCCAATGTGTAACATAGGCTGGTGTTTGCTGAGTGTGTTATAAAGGTTTTTTGAGGCCAAGGAGCCGAGAACAGAAGGCTCCACACGGGTAGGGGATCTTATCTGTTATGCCCACTCTTATACCTCTAGAGTCTACAATAGCACCTGGACCGAAGTAGGGGCTTAATAAATACCTTGTTTCTGAACACACCGTAGGTGCCAGACCTTCTCTGTGAATACTCTGAACAACCCAAGCTGCTTTCTTTTTTCCTATTTAAATACTACCTCAAAGTCTAGCTCAAGTCCAGTGTCATTGGAATTTCCCGCCCATTGAACTCTGACAGCACCTTGGGTCTGTGCCAGATATGCTGAGTTCGTACCAGAATCTGTGTTGCCTTATTCACTGTTACTTATTTCTTTATTCTTAACTTCTCCCAACTAGACAGTGAACTTCTTAAGGGTATAGGAGCACATTTCACACAGCTTCTGACTTCTTCAGAAAGGACCTTGACTGGTTGTCTGAGATATCAATTAAAGATCAGCGGCTCGATATGGAAAGCTGAGCATTTCAGGGTCTCTGGTTCCTTTTGTCTTTGATGGTCGTCTCTCAGGGTTCTGCACCTCTGTGGGTGTGCACAACACTGACTGTGGAATGGAAGGTTTTAAGTGCCACCCCCAGAATATGTGCTCAGCCATTAAATACCTCCTTTTTTTTTCTTTCAAGGTAAAACAAAAATTGCTTTAATGGAGATCTAGGGGTTGGGGGTGCGGGTAGTTTGAAGTTAGGAGAGTGAGAGTAGAGGAGTAGAAATGTGGCCCCATCTGCAGCAAGTCTGGTCAACTGGACTTCCCATCTCTGAGAGGTTGCCATGTGCGTTGTTGTGGATATTGCTTACAGTTGAGCTGCATTGCCTAATAGCTGAATCTTGCCAACATGTGGAACTGATTTGGCTTTTTTCCTCTTACCGCCTTTGAAAGCCAAAATAACAACAGAAACCCAATAACCCTTTAGACCTTTATAGCCTTGGGGGAAGTGTTTCTGTCTTGGTTCCTTTGCCTTTGTCTTCTGGTTCCTGTTGGTTACCCACCACTCTCCTGCTTTTGAAGGCTAGAACAGGAAATCAAGTGATCAAGACTAGGGACTTTGCTTGCTAAGATGATGGCCTTAGATTTTTCCCTGCTGAATCAGAGTGCAAGTGGTTTCTTTTCCCCAGCAGTTTCTTTTGAGGGATAAAGTGGACCAAAACAGACCATCCTTTGTGAAGGTGACACTTGTCACAAGCTTGTGACTCCTCCACATGCTTTCTGACTATTCAGAAATCGTGTTGATTTGAAGGGTGTTAAAATTAAATGCCATCAGATTAAGGGGTTCGTGATTTGAGTTCTTTTGCGTATTTGAAGCAACAGAGCAGCTGTGTGTGTGTGTGTGTACCCGTATGTTTCGAGAAGAGAACAGGGAAGGAAAATAGGGGCTTTCGAGGAGAGACTTTTTAATACGTTGTTGAGAAAATGACTCTTTTGCTAGCTGGTTGAGCAACCAACCAAAATGAAATAATGGTGTGTTTAAGTTAAGCCTAGATGAGCGGATATACACTTATGTGTGCTTACTGTACACAATGCGCTATGCTGAGAAATCCTGGCATGGGCCAGTTATCAGAGAATTCACAATAAGTTTAGAACCTAGAAATTCAAAATACTTGAAGGAAATCAGGTAAAATGTAAATAGTACTGGTTTCAAATCTCCTATTATAAGCATTTTACTTTGGTTGTAGCATAGAGATTGTTTGCTCCAGGAGGTTGGAGAAGGAAGAAGTTACTATTGGTGGGAGATTGTTAGGATAACTGTGGACTTGAGCTAGTGAAGTATATGTACTGGTATTTTCACTCTTCCCAACTATCCCAGAATGACTATCAATTAGCATCATATTTTTAAGACTCTTCAAAGATTAACTATGGCAGAATAGAATAATAGAATAGCTATCATAATGGTGCATGAAATATATTCATAATGTTTTTAGTGCACTCTACAAAAATTAATCCCCCCACGTTTATAAGATAAATGAGTTCTAAGCAGAATGCTAAGGGCCTGGCAGATGTTAGAGTGAGCACTGGATGAGCCTTAGTCGTCATCGTTATTTATAATAACCTTAAGCAAAATCAGGAAGCCTGTCAGGCTGGACACGTTCTTGGGCACAGTTTGATTCTCACACAATCTTTTGTTGTATCTCTGATGAGTTTTAAGTTCTCAGTGTAAGCCTCTTTCTCTGCTTTGTTATGAGAACCAAAATAGCCCAGTTTCTTGTAAGTCATGTGGCATTCAAGATCTGGTTTTTACAGTGAACATCAAACATAAGCTGCTGAATTTATTTTCTCCTCTGAAAGCTCTTAAGGTGTTGATCCAGCACAAGTGGCTCTTTTCAGAATCATTTGTAACTCTGAATGTGTGCCCTTTTTTTAGTTTGACAGCTCTTTGAAAAATGTTTGACTTTATCTGTCACAAAAGAAGTAATGTGCTCAATTTTGAGATGGGAAAGAGGAAAAAATTATTTTAGATTCACTATTCACAGGCAAGCCCTGTTACTATTTTGGTCAATTTCTAGACTTTATATATAAAGTTTTCTCTTTACATAGAAGACCACGCATAAACTTAAGAGTAAGGCAGAGTTTGCATCCAGACATACTTATTAATGGTCTACTTTGGGCAAGTTACCCTCTCTGAATCTCAATTCTCTCATCTGTAAAATGACATAGTAACTAAGGGTTGTTGTAAATATAAAAGAGATAATTGCTGTGAAGCACCCAGGTGCATTCTGGGCCTTTGAACATGTATCTGCTGACATGGTGGTATATGGTACCACACATACACAATAGAACCTCTGTACAGTGACTACCCAAGGGACTATAACAAACTGTTTGACATACAGAGGTGGCTGCCATAAGGCACTTCCACAGAGTACGTGATACGCATGTCAGTCAATGAAAATTAGGTCCCCTTAAGGAGGTACTCTACGTGCGGCGGTGGTCACCTATGGAGGGCCCACTATAGTTAGGGTAACATTTACATATTCAATGCTGCTTCAGAAATATTAATAAGACCTCTTTATAAACATGCTTTTAGTAGCTGTATAGTATCTTTTTGATTTTTGGTGAAAGAGTAATTTAATCCTCTATTGTTGGGTATTTAAGTTACTTACATTTTTGTTTTTGGTGGTACCTTTTTAGTATTCTTGGCAAACAATTTCTTGGGACATCTATATTGAGAATGAACAAATTCAGAGATTAAAAAATGACCAAGATTTGTAACAACAGATTTTTTTTTTAACCTCAGATTGCAGAATGATCAGTCTTCTCAGAGAATGTCGTTTTTCTTGTGGCTTCCACATGTTTAACACTGTGAGAGGTTAAACAGTCTGGTAAAAATCAGACAATGTCTAACCTGGGCGAGAAAGATCCTTTAAAACCTGGGGGAAGATTAGTCACGGGGTTAGGGTTAGAAGACGGCATGGCCACATGCGTGCTTGCTTGCTTGGTTTTTTTTTTCTTTTTAAATTTCAGATTAATATGAGAAACCATACAATTAGGGTACAGTATTTACATTTCTAATGTAATGGCTTCTTTCTTGAAACACTTAAATTAACTTGGACTAAATTCCCTTTTCAGTGATTTTTTTTTCTTTCTTGGAGTTTGTTTAAATGACAGGGCTTTCTCTTTTAGTCTTAGTGTTGGTTGTCTTCTTGAGGTAACAGTGGGGATCTATCTTTCCCTTCCCTTTGGCCATGCTGCCTCGGGTCCAGGAATGGATCCAGAGCTGAATAAAGCTGTCAGTGAACTGTCAGCCATATGGGCTTGGCACAGAGACCCAGAAATAGCTAGAGAATATGCTTTGAATAAAAACTCAGTCCACGTTTTCTTAGCAAAGACCAGGGAGGGAGACTAGCAGAATCTCGTTAGGCTTGCAAGGTGCGTACTTCTTCACTGAGGTGTTCTGATGCTTCAACACCGAGTAACATTTGGCAGAGTTGCTGGTGAAGGTGGGGCGGACTGTCTGGACCCAGCATCTTAATAACACTCACTATTATTCTCCTCCTAGCAAAGAGGGATTCTCCTACCATTTGTCAAAAAGGCTCACTTAATTTGGGACATTTGGGAGGGAAGAAATAGTAGGCTGGGAGGGTGAGTCAGTGGAGGGGCTCTTAAGAGGTGGGGGTGGCCACACCCTTCCCAGGATATTTATCCCCTTTTTCTCTCTGGGAGTAGACGTAGGAGGAACTGTATTCAATTTCAATTATTATGTAATTTTCTCTTTTAGCTTTATTTGAATTGAACATGTTCTGTGGGGGAGGAGGGAAGAAGGTAGTATGTAGGGGGATAAAAGGATGGACTGTGCAAGGGGAGATTTGATTAAATTACATGATATGCATTTAGAACATCCAGGTTGGCAGAAACTCAGATACAGGTACCTGTTTCCTTGCTGGAAAATTCAGGCTTGTACAATAACACGGCAATGTTCTATGCATAAAGTATGAGGGAGCAATTAATACATAGCCTTGAGGAAGGCTCTGGAGACTTTGTGAACTGCTAGGTGACTGCTTTGCTGGTACAGCCCCAGTTTCATGTGAATAATGGGTTGGGGTTTAGGTTTTCTTTAAGTACTTATAACAGTCCAGTTAATAGATTCTTGCTATCCTTTTTCTACAATGTTTAATTTTAAAAATATATGAAAACACTGGAGTGTATTTTAAAGAGACTGCCTAGAATATATGTTTGAAGTACAGTATAGATACAGAAAGGGCACAACCTTCAGTGTACAGTTCGATGAATTCTCACAGCAGTGAGTGCAGCTGATAACCAGCACCGAGATCAAGAAACAGGACATCCCAGTGTCCCGGAACCCCTCTCTGTGCCCTGTTCCATTAATTTTTTCCACAAAGGCAAACACTATCCTGGTTTCTAATAGGGTAGATTAGTTCTGCCTGGTTTTGAATTTGTTATAAAAGGAAGTATGTATTTTGTTTTCTGGAGCCTGGCTGCCTTCTCCCAATATTGTGTTTGTGAGAGTCGTCACACTCATGCACGCTGCAGCTTACCGTCCTCATCGCTGAATAGTCCAGGATAAGCACATATACTGCAACTTAATTTTCTGCTGCTGGTAGGCATTTGGGTGTGTTCAGGTCAGGGCTATTGTGAACAGTGCTGCTATAAACATGCTCACACTGTGCTTGTTGTCTCCCTGTGAACATACGATCACGCTTCTACTAAGTGGATACCAAGGATGGAACTACTAGGTCATGAGATGTGCATATAATTAACTTTAGAAGATTCTGCCAGTTTCAAAGCGTGTGTATTGAAGAGGGAAAGATCAGTTTTGTCTTTAAATCAGTACTCAGTTCCCATGAGCATAAGAAGAGACATTGTTTCCTATTAATTTCAGAAGCAAATTTAACTAATAAAGAAGAGTTTCTATTTAAAATAACTTTTTAGAATGCTGTGTATTTTACTGATCTTTTTACTATGTAATAAAGCATTCCTTTACTTTCAGTATTTGATAAAAACTTTTAAGAACAAGGAGGCAATATGGACAAAGCTGGGTTATATCTTTGGCTTCACTTCCAAAGGGTTTTGCAAACTGAAGAAAGTCCCTCCTGACTCCCTTCCAGTTGTGTTCAAATTGAGAAGTCAAATTTCTGGGATTCCTTTGGCCCTCCATGGAGCTGGATGGGAGGTGGCCACCTGGAATGGAATACAGACTGCCCACACTCTGCCACCTGTGCCCTCACCCTGTTAACTGTGGGTAAACCAGCCCAAGAACTAAAGGGACGGAGTTGCCGTGATCACTCATCATTTTCATGTTTTAGGAAGATTTTTCCTTTCCATTTTTCCAGTCATCTAATAATCAAGAAAATCTTTTACCCCACGTTCTCACAAATGACAGCTATGTTTATCATTTTGAATTTCTGACTCTCAAATTAAAAACGAAACCCCTCAAAACCCTGTTTGCTTTTTCTTTCACGATTTCACATAGCAATAGAAAGTAATAAAAAAAAAAAAAAAAACCTTTGTCTGGGACTCCTGGTAGTTTTTGTTTGTTTGTTTTAGTTCGGTTTTCAGAGAAAGGTCTTTGCTTTGTCCCCTGGGCTGGAGTGCAGTGACTTGGATCAAAGCTGGCTGCAACTTTGAACTCCTGAGTTCAAGTGATTCTACCACTTCACAGTCCCTCCAAGTAGCTGGAAATACAGGCACACACCACCTCAGCCAGCTAACTTTTGGTGTTTTTTTTGCAGTTTTTGACTAGAGCCGGGTTTGAAACCCACTGGCGCCCTACTCTTTCTACTCCTTTGAGCCCCAGGCGCCACCCAGTTTTTTGATTTTTTTTTTAATATGTGTGGAGATGGAGTCTCACCATGTTGCCCAGTCTGGTCTTGAATTCCCAGCCTCAAGCAATCCTCTCACTTTAGCCTCCCAAAGTGTAAAGATAACAAGTATAAGCCACCACACCCAGCCTATCTGGGACTCTTTAATTACTCCTGACATTATATCTTACCTAAAATATAATGGATAGAACAAAATCAAACCTTCATATTTTCCTGCATGCAGGTATTTGGATTCTTAGACTACCTTGCACAGAATATGGTAGTGTGAATACAGGTGCTAAGAATAAATTTGTTTAATAGTTTTACTAAAAACCAGGCCTGTTGTTAACTCAAGACCTAGATTTAGGCCTCAGGATTAATGTTTTTTATCTGTGATGTATGTCCTACCTTTTGAGCTGTGATTTTTTAAATCTGTAAAATGTGGTTTCCAATCGCCACCTTGCCTACCATGTATGGTGGTTGTGAGGACTGAATGCAGTGATTCATGTGAAATCGTAAACTACAGAGGTAGTAAGCCTTTGAGAGCTGGGCTTAGCAAGCCCTGTATTTTAAGAAAGACCCTTACTGTCTGTTTACCTGGAGTGTGGTGGAAATTTGCTCTGTGCCTTGAGATCTTGTCACATACTGAGCCTGAACTTTTTAACCTGGTGCCAAATGTGGCTGACAATTAAATTAGGAGTTACTTGTCCTGGTCCTCCTGACCTCTTACAAAGGTTCTTAAAGTTCCTTCCCACCTCTTATTCCTGCCACCTGGGGAAGGAGGGGGGACAAAAATTGTCTCCTTTGGTGGTAGCCCCAAACTCTGCTGGAATAGATAATCTTTTACTTCTGGGGTATAGAGTTGTATCAAATAGGTAATTTGCAGAATCACCACTGCTCACATCTAAAACTTATTTCTTACACTTAAACTTTTCTTTTGCCCATCCACCTTTATTAGGTTAGATACTATAAATATACTCACAAGCCACAAAAAGATCTACATAAAAATCTTAGTAATTCTTACTGTAAAGGTAATAAATGAGTAAAATAGGGAATAAAATAGCCTCTAGGACCCTTCGTGGTTCTTATTCTTTATTTATTCACCTTTCTTATAACAAAAAGGAGAAGGAAGCATCTATTTCGACCCTTGGTGGGTGTTGGCTTGAGTGGACGGAGCTGGAATAGTGTGTTCTTCCTTCATTGGTCACCTCTTGGGAAATGCCTTCCAAGATGGAACACTGCTACCAATTAGAGTAAGAAATTAGCTACATTCATCAAGATCTGAAGTCATTACATGAGTTATGTCAATTTTTAATAAAAATGTACTCCTGGTGCCGAACTCTTTCAAAAATCAACTGTATAAAATACAGAATATGCTTTCAGAGCATGAAGTGGTGGTAATGACATTGACCAGCCTCTAAAGCAGTGGTTCTCAACCTTGCTAATGCTGCGGTCCTTCATACAGTTCCTGTGGGTCCTGGCCCACAGGTTGAGAACTGCTGCTCTAAAGCATCAAGTGTAGTGAACCAAGCTGTTTCCCAGAAAATCAGGAGCTCAGAGTTGTAGATATGAAAGTATAGGTTCATAATCCCTTTTTCAAAATGAGATGGCTGCAGAATTCAGAGTCCTAATACCCCTTAATCGTGTGTAAACCATGCCAGCAAGACCTGAGGGGCAGAACCTCCTAATCAAATATTTTATGTGAGATCTTCGTCAGAAAGAAGGAAGGGCACCGCGTTCAGGAAGGACTGTAAGTTCACACTGCATCTCAGTTCAGGTTAGCATTACCAGCAAACAAGTTTAAGTCGTATCTTACTTTGCTAACAAATGTGGTATGCAAAGCTTTTGATTTCAGAAGCTTTTGAATTTTGGAATTACATATAAGGATTGTTGATCTGCATTATGTTGTGGTGTTAGCTGCTAGTGGGGTGTGCAAAGCAACCGAGGAGCAAGTTCTCATGGGGCAGTTGAGTTAGGAGTATCAGATCTGGAGCCCACTGCTGGGTTCAAGGGCTAGCCTTGCCTGGTGATTTGGGCTGAGCTATTAAACTTCCCAGGGTCTTGGCAGGGTGTAGTGGCTCATGCCTGTAATCCCAGCACTTGGAAAGCCGAGGCTACTAGAAATCTGCAGAGAAAACCTTCCTACCAGCAGGATCATTTTTAGGAAAGAAAGTGACAATGAGCATCTGTTGAGTGCTCAGGAGGCACTCTGGAGAGTGACGGGAGGTGCCTTGATGGCTTGTAATTACCATTCTCCAGACTGTAATTCCAGCCCAGTCTTTCCCAAGGTACTTTACTCCTTACCCCCACCATCCCCAAAAGCCTGCCCTTCTTCGTCTGTGCTTTGTGTGCGTGCACAGTGTTGGACGAACTTGGCCCTTGCCTTCCCATCACAACCATGCAGGTGTATTAGGCCATCTGCGAAGCTGTCCCAGATGCTGACAAACCCTTGGCAGAAGGATAGAAAGGAAAAAGGAAATTTTGGCTGACATCTCCAGGTCTGATTCCTAACTTATCTGAAGAGTTCAGTGGTATCTTGAAAGCTTTAAAGATAAAGGACGAGGCTGCTGCTTCTTTTGTGTGTCTCTGACAGATACTTAGCGTGGATGCTCATTTTTTAGTTTGTTACATGTTAATCTCTCGTGATTGCTTAGTAATGATACCCTTTGGTGAAGTCATAAGTCTGCAGAGACATTTTAAATATAGGCAATGTATGGAGGGGTGAGTACTAGCACGGCAGGAGACGGTGGAAGGATGTGTATACCTCATGTGGCCATGTGGCTTGAAGTCTTGGCACAGTTGTCATTCCTGGCATGTAAGAACTGGATCTTCTCTGAAGGACATGACATATTTGGCAAGCCCTGTTATGTCACTACCCCCAAGGGGGTGCTTAGGCAATGACAATGACAGCCAATACCAGTAGGTACTGGCTGGACAGGGACGGGAGAGAATGAGGCCAAAATCCTTTTTAAAGAGCTCTATTGCATCAGATTTTGGTGTCTGTGAACAATTACAGCATTTAGGGAGTACAGGATTTAAATGAGAAACACAGCTTTGTCAGATTACACGAATTGGATAAAATGGCATGGGCTCCGGAAATCTATAATTAAATGTATTTTTGAAAATGAAAAATATAGCGTAACATCTGGCTTACTTCACTGGAGAAGAGCCTGCCTATTGCTTATATAAGCGTGGTTTAGTTTGGCTGGTATTTGGGTTTCTTTCTGTAAGATGACTGCATTTTAATTAAATTTTTTCTCCTTGGTTCTATTTGTGTTGTGAACAACAAGTTATTCACACACACATTCCCATACAAGTGATGCTCTCACATAGGAAACATAACGTCTATTCATTTTCTTTTCATTACAGCGGATTTTCAACTCCTTTGTTTACACCGAGAAAATCTCCAACGGGGAGAGCGAAGTGCAGCAGGTAAGAGGCTGCTGAGTGCTCACCATCCATCTGTGTCTTGCTGCTGGACATGGCTCCATGGCTCTTCCCAGACCATCTCCATACAAGAGTGTTCGTGTGTGATTTCATGTACATCTTACATGGTGGGGATAGCCTGACAGTTCACATTCTTAGAAGCAATTGGAGTGGTGATTATGTGGATGGCTTTTTGCTATTGTGCTATCTTTAGAAATATCTATTTCCTTTTTGTTTTAAAATTTTCCAAACTACTGTAATCTAAAATACTGGAAATTATTTCATTTCATTTGATGTAGAAAATCAGTGCCCAGGCTTTTAGACTAAGGACAAACCCTATGTCAAATTCTGGTTTTCTTTCTTACTCTGCAGTCTCATAAGCAATTTGGCATTTTTGAGCTGCAATTTCTCAACCTTAAATAAAGGGGAACATAATATCTGCTCTATGGGGTTGTGAAAATTAAATGAAATGATGTCCAATTAACTGAGCATAAAATGAAATTGTTTATGTGGAAATTGTGTTCTGGCATAGAAGCAGCTCATCAAATATTAGATTCTTTTGTTCTTTTTCTTTCCTCATATTCTTCTTTTCCTTCTTTCCTCTCATCTTCTTTCAATGTTCTGTGGTATCATGAAGTTTTGAGGCCGGATTCTATTTACTTTATTTATAACTGGCTTCAAATGGACAGCCTCCAAACGAAGTGGTGCTGGTGAGCGTGGCCATAAATAATTGATCTGTGCTTTAAAGGAAGGGTCAGGAAGGAGAGTCGGCTTTATTTTCAGCTGATCTACCAACTTTATTGTAGTCTGTGACCATCAGCGAGTAATTTGAAGCTAGGTTTGAAACTTAAGTAGAAAGCAGAACCAAGGTGACAGCAGAGCTCAAGCAGAGAGCTTCCACAGAACCACCGAGCAGCTGTACTGATGTGCATAGCAGCACTCTGAGATCTGCTTCTGTTGTTGGTATTGAGGGAGAAGAGTTCGGCTTGATCTAAACTTCAAAAGTTTTATACAAGAAGAAAAAGATTTATTATAATGAAGTTATTTATAGGATAGTTATTCATTTATAATCAATTACTTGGTTTAATATTGAAACTCAGCATTTCCTATTTATAGACACTGGCATTTTTTATTGGTTTCTGCAGGTTAAATTATAGGATGTAAATAGTTATGTCTATATGCTTTTTCTTAGCTTTAGATATTTTTAAAAGCTAATGGCCCAAAATTGTAGTGAATATGATGTGGTTTGCTGTACCAATTCTTCTCTTCATAATTCCTGTCTAATTTTTATTATTCCAGCAAACTAAAAAGTTAAAGTTACAGAATTTAATGAAGTTTTATGGGAGAAGACTTTTTTTTTTTTAATTAAATCATAGCTGCATACATTAGTGGAATCAAGGGGTACAATATGCTGGTTTCATATACAATCTGAAATGTTTTCATCAAACTGTTTAACATAGCCTTCATGGCATTTTCTTTTTTTTTTTTCTTTTTTTCCCCCCAGTGGTAAGACAGAATTTAGAATTTATTTACAGAAAAGAATACAGAAAACACTAAAGCTCCTGGTAGAGAGAGAGAGAACTCAAGTGAGGAGAGAAAAGCTCTCCCTGTTTCTCTCCCGGTCTTTCCCTGTCTCCCTTTTAGGCTTTTAGTCTCAGGGTAAATATAGGTGTGTGGGTTCCTTGGCCAGGAAACGAATGAACACAGTCCATTCATGGAATTGAGGCCC
>CAUYON010032340.1:0-38817 GCA_963573935.1 Arctocebus calabarensis
TTTTTTTGAGACAGAGCCTCAAGCTGTCACCATGGATAGAGTGCTGTGGCATCACAGCTCACAGCAACCTCCAATTCCTGGGCTCAAGCGAGTCTCCTGTCTCTGCTTCCCAAGTAGCTGGGACTATAGGCGCCCGCCACAACGCCCGGCCATTTTTTGGCTGCATTCATTGTTGTCATTGTTGTTTGGCGGGCCTGGGCTGGATTCGAACCCGCCAGCTCAGGTGTATGTGGCTGGTGCCTTAGCCTGTTGAGCCACAGGCGCTGAGCCTATACCACAATTTATTAATCCATTCATGGGTCGATGGGCACTTAGGCTTCTTCCCTGACTTGGCAATTATGAGTTGCAATGAATGATTTGGTGCAAATATCTTTATTGTCAAGTGATTTTTGGTTCTTTGGATATACACCTAGAAGAGGAATTGCAGGATCAAACTTTAGGTCTATATTTAGATCCCTGAGTGTTCACCAAACTTCCTTCCAAAAGGAATGTACTAGCTTGCATTCCCACCAGCAGTGCAGAAGTGTTCCCTTTTCTCCACATCCACGTCAAGATGGTACCAGCTATTTTTTTGTTGCAGTTTGGCCGGGGCTGGGTTCTCCTCTTTAAGATACTATGTAGTGTACATATTAAATATACTAGTATTTTATAGTCAAAAATCCCCAAACTTTAATTGTGGTGAGAGAGGATTACCCGAAGGGTGAGGTCTGGGAGAACGGGTCTTCTCAAGGAGACCACAAGGATACATCTTCAGGGTCCTCTCCATGGTGACTCAGCTCTTGGGACTCTGTAAACTTAACTTCCTGGAACTTGGAAATTTCCAAGTTCTGTGAAATCCTGTAGTTCTGTAGGGGCTGAATAGCATCTCCTGCTTGATTCTGGCCAATGAGAAAAGTACCTGTGGGATGGAACTTTTTGACTGTCGATAAAAAGGGAAAGACCAAGCCAGTTGGGGAGCGTGGCCATTTGGAATTCTTCTATGCCGTAAGCTCCCGGCTGGTGAATAAAGCCTTTCCTCTTACAAACATGGTGTTTGGGTGCTCTTTCTCTCTGTTGGGCCTTGTCTTCCTACAACAGTGGGGAATAATAACAGCATTTCCTTCATTAAAGGTTAGAGGGTTGAAGTTGAATCATAGTGAAGGAGGGGAGAACCAAAGATAGGGGAAGTAACTCTTTCTGTAGACAGACATGAGGCTGACAAGGTTTCTCAGAACTGAAGATCTTTAACTGCCTTGACTCTTAAAATAGAACTTCATTTGTATTTTATCTTAAAGTAGTCCTAAAACTAAGGGTTGGGGCACCAGGAAAATATTCTAAGGCTTTCCAGACTTACATAAATTGTTTAACCAAGGGCTATGTATAGTCAGCCTGGAGAAAATGCCTCTGTGAAACCGGTTCACGTCGCTGTGTTCATTAACTTTAGTGTCAAGAGGCAGCTGGGCCTTCAGCTTTTTCATGTTGCCTGAGTCTGGGTGACAAAGCAGAGGATATGCATTCTGATAGTTGCTGATAATTCCTAGAAAGCATCAGGAGTAGCTTCACAGAGACGATTTACCCAATAACAAGTAGAATCATTTCAAGGAAATCATTTATTTTAATTTTGACATAACCTCCAGGTCCTGACAACAGACCCATCTTCATTCATCATCTCCATCACCGGCCTGGAGTTCTCTTTTGTTTGTTTTTATTCTTCTTTTTCTACTTGCTCAAATAAGGACTAGATTACTGATTAGAAAATTCTTCTATTTTATATGTAAATATTTACTCACAGCAACCTCAAATTCTTGAGTTTAAGCAATTCTCTTGCCTCAGCTTCCCGAATAGCTGGGACTACAGGCGCCCACCACGACGCCTGGTTTGTTTTTCTATTTTTAGTAGAGACAGGGTCTCGCTCTTGCTCAGGCTGGTCTCATACTCCTGAGCTCAAGCATTCCACCTGCCTCAGCCTCCCAGAGTGCTAGGATCATAGGCACAAGCCACTATGCCCAACCCATATATTTTAATTTTCCACTAGTTTATATATTTTTTCAATTTACTTTGAGATATCCTCTTTCACCCATGGATTGTGTAGAAGCATGCTGCCTAATTTGCAAATGTTTGGAGAATATCTAGTTGTCTCACAGGTACTGGTTTTTAGTTGAATTCCATTGTGGCAGGAACACATAACTTTGCATGAATTCAATTGCTTTAAATCTTTCATGGTTCATTTTATGGTTGGTCCAGGAAATGATCCATGGGCACTTGAAAAATAAAACGTGTATACTCTTGATATTGAGTGCAATGTTTTATTTTCTTTTACTTTGATTTAGGATTTTTAATATATCATCCACATGTCTAATATTTTCCATCTTATGCAGGATATAGTTATAAAACATAGTATGCTTGTGAGCTAATTCTAACATCTGGTAAGTTCAGGGTTTGTTTAATGACAGATTTTCACTTTATTATGGAAAGAGTTTTTCCTCTGTTGTTACATATCTGTTCATTGTTGGATAAATGCCAGAAATTAAGATTTTCTTTTTTTCTTTTGAGACAGAGCATCAGCCTAGCTCACAGCAACCTCAAACTCCTGGGTTCAAGCCATCTTCCTGCCTCAGCATCCTGAGTAGCTAGCTGTGACTACAGGGCCCCACCATGATGCCTGGCTAGTTTTTCTATTTTTAGTAGAGGCAGAGTCTCACTCTTGCTCATGCTGGTCTCGAACTCCTGACCTTAAGTGATCCTCCAACCTTGCTTGGCCTCCCAGAATGCTAAGAGGACAGCTGTGAGCCCCATGCCTGGCCCAGAAGTTAAGAATTTTACTGTGGGCTCGGTGCCTGTAGCCCAGCAGCTAGGATGCCAGCCACCGTACACCAGAGCTGGTGGGTCAGAACCCATTCCGGGCCTGCCAAACAACAATGACAGCGTCAACCAAAAAATAGCCGGATGTTGTGGTGGGCGCCTGTAGTCCCAGCTGCTTGGGAGGCTGAGGCAGGAGAATGGCTTGGGCCCAGGAGTTTGAAGTTGCTGTGAGCTGTGACATCACTGCACTCTACTGAGGGTAACATAGTGAGATTCTCCCTCAAAAAAAAAAAAAAAAGGAATTTTACTGTGTTGGAGGATGACTATTTTGGAATTACTATATTTGAGTAATTTAATGACATCTCAGTTCAAAGCTCAAATCTCTTTCTGGTTTTGTTTTTCAAATATGCCAGACATCACTATAGGAGGGTATGGTTTAGAGCCAACTATTCTTGATTTCTGAGGCAAAACTCTTCTGAATGCAATACCTGACACGCAGCAAATCAAGAGGCTTTCTGGGAACAGATAGTCTTGCTACTCTTATAGGTGCACTGGGAATTGTTCTCTATAATATATTCAGGGCTTTATTTCCATGTACTGGGTAATTATTTCACCTTTGTGTGCTGGGCAATATTCTGGAAAATACTCAAGAAAGAACTTTTGCAGATTTCCATGCAAGTCTCTTCTCTGTGTTTTGTTATCCAGTGAAGTCCCATCACCTCCCTGAAAAGTCAAGCTGTTTCCTGAACCCAGGAAGCTCAGCGACTCCATCCAAGTTATCCTTCCCTGAAACAGAGCTGGGAGACTATTTTGAGCCCGTAAGTTATGGCAATAGAAAGGCTTTATTTGTTCCTATTCAAGATCACTCTCCTTCATTGTCTGATGTTCAGTGTCTTGAAAAATGTCCTTTCACATATTTTGTCTGTTTTTTCCTTGTCACAGATAGGTGAGTAGATTTTTTTTAGTTTTTTATTGTTGCAACAGAATCTCACTCTATTACTCAGGCTAGAGTGCTATAGCATCAGCCTAGCTCACAGAGGCCTCAAACTCCTGGGTTCAAATCCTGCCTCAGCCTCCCAAGTAGCTGGGACTACAGATGCCTGCCACAGCGCCCAGCTATTTTTTGTTGCAGTTGTCATTGTTGTTTAGCAGGCCTGGGCCGGGTTCAAATCCTCCAGCCTTGGTGTATGCAGCTGATGCCCTAACCACTGAGCTACAGGAACCCAGCCAATTTTTCTGTTTTTAGTATAGATGGGTCTCACTCTTGCTCACGTTGGTTTGGAACTCCTAAACTCAAGCAACCCACCTGCCTCAGCCTCCTTAAGTGCTAGGATTGCATGCATGAGCCACCATGCCCAGACAGGTGGGTACATTTTTTTATACCATCTTGGTTGGAACCAGAAATCCTTAAGTAGTATCATTTATTATTATTTTTGTAGTATTATTATTTCAAAGTATTACAAGGGCACAAATGTTTTTGTTTGCATGGATTGCCTCATTAAGCTTGAGTCAGGGTTCTAAGTGTGCCCATCCCCCAGGTAGTGTTGATTGTACCTGTTAATTAGGTTTTTGTTTCCGCCTCCCAAGTTCTTTGATGACTCAAGCAGCTCATCAGAGGCAAAGCTATGGAGCAAAAGCAGTCTGGACCTTCTCAGCCACACTTCTTGTGGTTCGTTATCTGCTTTCCTCTCCGCTAGCCTTTTTCCTTCCTTGATGTGTGTTTCACTTCCTGCCCTGTGCATTTTGTTTTATCTCCTTTGCTGACTTCCCTTCTTCCTTGAAAGTTTATTCCCAGTTTACCATTTCTTTTCCTCTCACTAGACTCTACCTGGGAACCTTATTCATCCCATAACTTTCATCATCACTTCTACACAGATGAAGTGTGCCCAGATCATTAACAGCAGCCTTGGCCTGAATATTACATTGCTATCTCCAGCCGCCTTCTAGAATCTGCTTCATAGATCCTCAAACTGACATGTCAAACTCCCTATGTGCCTACCCCAAATATACTGTTCTTCCCTATATCCTAATACAGTTGTTTGCACCATCCATCATGTAAATGTGTGCAGTGGAGAGTTAACGTTGGGGCCCTGAGATTGTCCTTAGAAAGGCCCGCTTGCAAGGTCAGCTCTTGGCCGGCTTCTGGGGACTTGGTTAGGAAACAGTCACAAAACTCTCCTTCAGTGATAGGGATGGTCCACTCTGGCTATATCACCATAGCACTCTAGCCTGAGTGACAGAGTGAAACTCCGCCTCAAAAAATATATAAAATAAAATTAAAAAAGAATGGTTCACTCTGTATAAACTACACAAACAATGTGGTTTATGTTGAATGCCTGTGTTTCCTTCTGGAAGTCTGGAATTTTGGTAAAAGCTAGGCAGAAGGTGCTTTATCTGACCAGCTCCCAGTGAAAATCCCGAGCACTGGGTCTAACAGTGAATTCCCTTAGTAGACAATGTTGCCACAACTTGATTGCTGCAGGAATCAAACTTGTTCTGTGCAAATCCCCTGGGAGAGGTCTCTCAGAAGCTTGCATTTGCTGTTCTCTATCTTTGCTCCATACCCTTTTTCCTTTTTTTTTTTTTTTGAGACAGAGCCTCAAGCTGTCATTGTAGGTAGAGCACTGTGGCATCACAGCTCACAGCAACCTCCAACTCCTGGACTCAAGTGATTCTCCTCCCTCTGCCTCCCAAGTAGCTGGGATGACAGGCACCTGCCACAACGCCTGGCTATTTTTTTGTTGCAGTTCGGGCTGGGCTGGGTTTGAACCCGCCACCCTTGGTATATGGGGCCATAGGTGCCGCCCCCCTTTTCCCTTTGATGACTTTGCTGTGTTATCTTTTTTTGCTATAACCTTAACCAAGAATATAGCTATGTGCATGACGAGTCCTTTGAGTCTTACTAGCAAATTACCAAGCTTGGGGATGGTTTGGGGGATCCTGATACATTTTAGTATAATTCCTAGCTCTCCTTTTTCTTCTTTCACCTTCTATATTCAGTTAATCACCAATAATCACTTGTTCTATCTGTAAGTATTTTTAAAAATATGTCCCAGATCTTCAACTTTCACTGTACCTCTGATGCTACAACTGTGACTCCATTTAGGAACCTCTGCCTCCTCCACCCCAATAAGCAACCTCCCCCCGCCCCCAGGTGGAGGACAGCACCAAACCACTGCTACAGGGACATCTCCCAAAGCTAGTTTTCTTGGCTATAAGATGGGGATAGTAATGGCGCCGATTTCATAAGATTGTTGTTGGGAAAAAAATGCATAGAAACTGTGTGAGATTATCTATGTAAAACGCTTGGCACTTAGCACATAATAATCCCTTAAAAATGTTGGTTGCTGTTTTTACTGTCATTATTATGGATAATCTGCAGATGGCTCACGTGGTCCTTACCTGTGAAACTTAGCCACTTCTGGTACCATAACGGCTTTGTTATGAAATTAGCAATTTAGCTTCTCACCCCTAAAACTTGTAGACACACATAAAAATGCAAGTATCTTTCATTTCAAGTAGCCTGATATTTGGGGGTGGGGTGGGGTGTCTTTTTCTCTGCCTAGCCATCCGAGTGTGGGTTAATGATGAGATGGGATCTCTCTTGTGGTCGGAGAAGACGGACGGAGCAGATGGAAGCCAGAATGGCCATGGAAATCTTCTTCAGATTCCAGTTGTTCCCCCGGCAAACATCTGTTTCCTACCCTAGAAGTTCTGCAAAACCACCAGCTATTTCACAAGAGAAAGCTGTTGCAAAGGACTGCAGAGCCAGAGTCATCGTAAATAATAAAAATTAAAATTAGGAATTTTCTATTTTCAGAAACTATCCCAGGAATTTTTGCCAGGATAAAAACTTTTTTGGAATCATTACAAACGTTCTTCCCAGTAGAAATAATGACATCATAAGCTCCTTAGTAAAATAAAGCTTAAAGATCTGGGGATCTCACATATTAACTCATTCACCAGCACAGCTGAATCACTCCCTTGAAGATCACACAAGCTAAATAAAATAGCTATTAAAAAATCACATAAGCAATAACTTCTGATTAAAAACAAACAGAAAAAAGCAGCAAAGACAAATTAAGTAGCACACTGACTTTATTTTGAATTAGAATATGGAATGTGTCATGAAACAAATGTATTCAAAAAGTTTATAGTTCAATTAAGCAGACAATTTATATAGGAATTGCTAGTTTTACATGTTAGGATGCAGAACTAACTGACTTGTGAAGTAGAATAACATAAGAATCATGTACATGTGCACAAACTAAAATACAGCTTTTAAAATAACATACCTTTTTGTATAGTCTTTGGTATGGATAATACCATAATCTCATGTAAATCAAATGGGGTCCTTCTGAGACACCTCTTCACTGCAGTAAGAGGCCTACATGTTGTTAAAGCTACTGGGCTCATTTTTAGGGCTGTAATGTCACTCAAGAATATTATCTAATTATTATTATTATTATTTTTTTGAGACAGTGTCTCACTTTGTCACCCTTTGTAGAGTGCCATGGTGTCACAGCTCACAGCAACCTCAAACTATTGGGCTCAAGTCATTCTCTTGCCTCAGCCTCCCAAGTAGCTGGGACTACAGATGCCTGCCACAACGCCCAGCTATTGTTGCAGTTGTCTTTGTTTAGCAGGCCCTCGGCTGGGTTCGAACCTGCCTGCCTCAGTGTATGTGGCCAGTGTCTTAACATTGAACTACGGGTGCTGAGCCAGAATATTATCCATTTAAAACAATTTAAGTAATAGGCCAATGGCAAGTTTAAGTGAAAAACATTAATCTGTGATGCATCCCATTTTGTTTTTTGGTACTTTGTTATCAGTACCCATATTAACATTTTGTTTTATATCAGTGATAAGCAACTATTTTTGGCATAAAGAGAAAAATAGAAAGCATTTAAGATGATATTATTTTCTTCTTCAAAATGAATATAGCTTTTTGAAATTCCCGTGGGGAAAATGTGTATTTGTACAACTTCGCTGAATAAAAGAAGGACATTAAGGAAATTGGCATTGCTTTTTAGCCACCAAAATGTTTATATCTCGGTGTTTCAGGAACATAGAAGTTTCTAATATGTCATCCTGAAATTAGATGGTAGGCTTTTTTGCACAGCTAGTCAGGCATCACTGGGGACAGAGGGTTGCTTATCACTGGCTTTGCTTGATCGATTGAAATAAGCTGACTTTTGCTGCATTAATTATAAATTTTAAGAGAATATCTTCAGGATTGGCACCCATAGCTCAGCGGTTAGGGCACTGGCCACATGCACCGGGGCTGGTGGGTTCAAACTCAGCCAGAGCCTGCTGAAACAAATAAACAAAATAGCCAGGTGTTGTGGCAGGTGCCTGTCATCCCAGCTACAAGTGAGGCTAAGGCAAGAGAATTGCTTGAGCCCAAGAGTTTAAGGTTGCTCTGAGCTGTGATGTCCCAGCACTCTACTGAGGGTGACATAGTGAGACTCTGTCTCAAAAAAAAAGAAAAAAAAAAGAAAAAAATAACTATTAATATACTCTGTTATTTGGAGACTTCAAGATAATGCTTTTAGTACCACTGCAAGTGGATGAAACAAAAATTCTTTTGGGCCTACGTTTCTCTCCATCTTTCCATGTCTTTACAAAGACATTGACTAGAAACCAGAGCAGAAAATGAACAAGAAAACCAAAGATGTGTTTATGTAACAGAAATATCATGAGTGTTTATTATGGTAGATTATGGAAAGAAAGTTTAATTTTCATGTGTGAAGGTAGGCACTGATCCAGATGTTTAGACACCATTGATTATAAAGTGCATTGAATATAAATTTTGATCCTGCGCAAAGGTATAATTTAATGAAGCTCAAGTTTCTTTTAGAATCAATCAACCCAAGAACATGCATAGATGAACACTTATTAAATGCTAATAACAGTCTTTTATTATTTATACTCCTGAAATAGTAATAGGAACACATTGTGCTTGGATATCACATTTTATCCAAGGACTTCAAAGTCATTATATCAAGCAATGCAGGACTGGAAGCTCAAGACCCCTCAGCACATTAGGTTACTTACTTATGGCCTGGGATATATAGATTCCCAATCGTAGAACCAAAATAAAAGATCAAAGACACAAGCCTCAATTTCTCGTGGTTTGTAATTTTTGGAATTTTCAAATCCTCCACTGATCTCCCAACATAGCTGCAATGTTGAATCTAAGTAAAAATGTTTTCTTTTTTTTTTTGAGACAGAGCCTCAAGCTGTCACCCTGGGTAGAGTGCTGTGGCATCACAGCTCACAGCAACCTCCTACTCCTGGGCTCAAGCAATTCTCCTGCCTCAGCCTCCCAAGTAGTTGGGACTACAGGCGCCCACCACAATGCCCGGCTATTTTTTGGTTGCAGCCATCATTGTTGTTTGGCGGGCCGGGGCTGGATTCAAACCTGCCAGCTCAGGTGTATGTGGCTGGTGCCTTAGCTGCTTAAGCCACAGGTGCCAAGCCAGTAAAAATGATTTTTACATGTCAGAAATAAGATGAGGATCAACTAATAAATGTGCCATTTGTCTTTTCTGTAGCTCCACAGTCCTTTGAATAGCACACAGAATGTGTGAATGGCTTTTTAATGATGTATGGTATACAACATTGATTTAGAATAATCAGGACTATGGCCTTGGGTAGAAGAAAAAAAATTTACACTAAAGGACATATACATACATATATGTAGAATATGATGGATCTATGCATTTAAGTACACCTACATTTAACACAAAAGCAAAAGTGCATCAACTCATTGAAGGTCAGCCTTTCAGTTTTAAAGGAACAAAGCTTTCTGTCTCCTTGTTTAGTACTGAGAGCCCTGTCCATCTTAGAGTTTAACTGAGAGACCGAGTTAGCACGGTTTCTGTAGAATCCATGAATGTGCCAGGTCCCCCCGGAGTTGAGTTCCAGGGTGGTGTGAGATGCGCATAGGAAGGGGTTTGAAGAAGGGTCCCTGAGCTGTTCTGCTCTTGGCTCGTAGCAGAGAGCACAGCTCTTCTTCATCAGGGACCAACAGAGTGGCCATTCTGGGCATTTTCTTTCTTAAAAGAATTTCCAATATTTTCAAAAAAGCAATTTCTTTCTGCACAATATGGTTAAAGTTTCCATCTTTCCATCAGATACGGAACTCAGCGTTTTCTGTGACCTTCTTTACTTCGAAGGAGACGCAAAATACGTTCATTTTTGGTTAGCTCTGCTGGAAGTTTATTGGCCTTTGAGAAGAGAAGACGGGCATTAGTGAAATCCTACAAACTGGTGTGATTTTAGGGACTCCAAAAGGGGATATCTGACCCACACTGTCTCCTTCACTAATGAAAAATCTCTTGAACTCACTCACCTTACAAATATTTTTTATTTTCTCCTACTTACAAGCTAATGAACTCACCTTTTTTTTTTTTGAGACAGAGCCTCAAGCTGTCACCCTGGGTAGAGTGCTGTCGCATCACACCTCACAGCAACCTTCAATTCCTGGGCTCAAGCAAGTCTCCCGCCTCTGCCTCCCAAGTAGCTAGGACCATAGGTTCCTGCCACAACGCCCAGCCATTTTTTGGTTGCAGCCATCATTGTTGTTTGGTAGGCTTGGGCTGGATTCAAACCCGCCAGCTCAGGTGTACATGGCTGACGTCTTAGCCGCTTGAGCCACAAGCACCAACCCTGAACTCACCTTTTTAATATGAAGGCATTAAAAGTCTCCTTTAAGTGTGTAAATATTACTTTCTATTTTCTCCTCTCACTGTTAGAAGTGTTTTTCTATCCAGTCAGGTCCCTTACTGGACTGTAATCTCCTAGAGGGCAGAGTCCAGGCTTAATTGTCACTGCTTCCTCATCTCCAGTACAGTGCCTGCTAGATTTCCAATAAGTACTGGTCAAATTAAATTAGCTATCTCATATTTAATCAGTTTATTACATGAAGTCATCTGTGTGATAGTGACTCAGGATACAGAATGAGTATCTTTAGATGAGAAGGAGAATTAGGAAACATCCAGAGCATCTGAGACACCTGGGCAGGAGCATCTTCAGCAGCAGAAACTTTCCACCTGACCCAGCAGCACTCCAAGGTCCGTCTTTTCATATTGCTGCTGAGATATATTCTTTAAGCATTTAGTGAGCCAGTCAGCAACAAGTGTTATGGGCAGTGGTTCTCCAATTTTTATGCTCTTAAAAATGATTGAAGTCTCTGACAAACTTTCATTTTTATTAGAAACTAAAACTGAGGCCAGGCACAGTGGCTCATGCTATAATCCTAGCACTCTGGGAGGCAGAGATGGGTGGATTGCCTGAGCTCAGGAGACCCAGTCTCTACTAAAAATAGAAAAATTAGTCATGCATTGTGGCAGGCACCTGCAGTCCCAGCTACTCAGGAGGCTGAGGCAAAAGGATCACTTGAGCACAAGAGTTGGAATTTGCGGCTCGGTGCCTGTGGCTCAACGGGCTAAGGCGCCAGACATGTACACCTGAGCTGGCGGGTTCGAATCCAGCCTGGACCCGCCAAACAACAGTGACAGCTGCAACTAAAACAATGGCTGGGAGTTGTGGCGGGCGCCTGTAGTCCCAGCTGCTTGGGAGGCAGAGGCAAGAGACTCACTTGAGCCCAGGAATTGGAGGTTGCTGTGAGCTGGTGACAGCTTGCGGCTCTGTCTCAAAAAAAAAAAAAGAGTTGGAGGTTGCTGTGAGCTGTGACACCACGGCATTCTACCAAGGGTGACAAAGTGAGATTCTGCCCCCTAAACTAAAACTGAGAAAAAATTTAAAATATATTTATTAATCTATTAAAAATAATACATGTATACATTTATGAAAAACAACTACTTTTTTTTTTTTTGTAGAGACAGAGTCTCACTTTATCACCCTCTGTAGAGTGCCATGGCATTACACAGCTCACAGCAACCTCCAACTCCTGGGCTTAGGTGATCCTCTTGCCTCAGCCTCCCGAGTAGCTGGGACTACAGATGCCCACCACAATGCCCGGTTATTTTTTGTTGCAATTTGGCCGGGGCCGGGTTTGAACCCGCCACCCTTGGTATATGGGGCCGGCATCCTACTCACTAAGCCATAGGTGCCGCCCCCTCCCCCAAAAATCAACTAAATTTTTAAAAACAAGAAAAAATTACTGAGAGTTTAACAGTTTTTCTTTTCTTTTCTTTTCTTTTTTTGAGACAGGGTCTCACTCTGTTGCCTGGCAAAGAGTGTAGTGGTGGTCTCATAGCTCACTGTGACCTTGCACTCCTGGGCTCAAGCCTCTTGTGTCAGCCTCTCAGGTAGCTTGGACTACAGGCATGTGCTACTGTGCCTGGCTAATTTTTCCATTTTTTGTAGAGACAAGGTCTTGCTCTTGTTTAGGCTTGCCCTTTTTTTGTTGTTGTTTTTGAGACAGCATCTTTCCCTCCCGAGCTAGAGTGCCATGGCATCAGCCTAGCTCACAGAATCCTCAAACTCCTGAGTTTAAGAGCTCTTCCTGCCTCAGCCTCCCAAGTAGCTAGGACCTACAGGCACCTGTCACAACACCCAGCTATTTTTCTAATTTTAGTAGAGAAGGGGTTCTCAGTGTTGCTCAGGCTGGCCTCAAACTCCTGACCTCAAGCAATCCTCCTACCTTGACCTTCCATGTAATTTCTTTAACATGTAGCTTACTAGAAAAAAATTGGATTCTCATATCTGGGTCTGCATCTAGTCTATTGTGATATGTTGTTCAAGTGGAAACATATGAAGAAAATTCAGCTTCACATAGATAGGTAGTTGAAAAATGGAGAGTGTTTTAAGAATTTTCAGTTGTTGTAGATATTATTCTTTGATGCCACATCAATACTCAATAAGTTTCTTTCTTTCTTTTTCTTTGTCTCTTCTTTCTTTCTTTTTTTTTCTTTTTTTTTTTTTTTTGAGACAAGAGTCTCACTCTCCTGTCCTGGGTAGAGTGCTGTGGCATCATAGCTCACAACAACCTCAAATTCTAGGGCTCAAGTGATCCACTTGCCTAAGCCTCCCAAGTAGCTGGGACTACTGGTGCCCACCACTATGCATGGCTATTTTTCCTCTTTATTTATTTATTTTTTTGAGTAGAGACAAGGTCTTGCTCAGACTGGTCTCAAACTCACGAGCTCAGGCAATCCCAGAGGCCTGCCTTGGCCTCCCAGAGTGCTAAGATTATAGGAGTGAGCCACCGCACTGGCCTGATAGTTTCTAATGTGGGACCTGAAACCAACTCATGAACTTGTTGTCTTCTGTTCCATTAGAGTCCATATGTCTATCTTACTCTATAGGTGGATCTTTTGCCCATGCACAGTTTGTAACATTGTGCACTACTCATTTGGAAAATACTGAGTTCACTGAGTTACGCAGAGCCTCTAAATGGAATATTTCATTGTGCAATATAAAAAAATCATATTCATTAATATATATATATTTTTTGAGACAGAGTCTCACTATGTCACCCTCGGTAGAGTGCCATGGCGTCACAGCTCACAGCAACCTCCAACTCTTGGGCTTAAGTGATTCTCTTGCCTCAGCCTTCCAAGTAGCTGGGACTACAGGCACCCACCAGAACACCTGGCTATTTTTTGGTTGCAGTTGTCATTGTTGTTTAGCAGGCATGGGCTGGGCTGGAACCCACCACCTTCAGTGTATGTGGCTGGCTCCCTACTCACTGAGCTATGGGCGCTAAGCCCACATTCATTAATATTACAGAAAAGCTTCCAAGTATTGGGAAGCTGTTAAACTCACAGTGGTGGATAGAAATTGTTCTTTTAAGTAAAAATGGTGTTCCATGAAAAAGTGACTGGTTCACATTGTAATTCAGTTTTATAGGTACTGTTTACTGAGGTAAGCAGCAGACTGCAGTATACAGTTGAAGTGCTTTAGGCATTTTTGTTACACAAAATTTTAAAAAGATGTGTAGCAAGGGTCAAGATGTAATATAATTAACATTTTCTAGTAGTTCATCAGAGATATTCTCAGGAAAAACTAGAATTTTTGCAAGATAATATAATTTATAAAACAGCTTAGCAAGCTCTGTAAAATATTTTAAATACGGCTTGGTGTCCTCACTGCTCCTTTTGTATTTTTACAGCAAATGCCAGCACGGTGAAAAAGGCAGATAACATCTTTGTGTTATCGAGAATATTGTTTCAACTTCTAAGACTCCATGAACAGGTCATAAAGACGCTCAGGGGTCCATAGATGCTTTAAGAACTGTTTCAGAAGGCCGGGCTCAGTGGCTCATGCCTGTAATTCCAGCACTCTGGGAGACTGAGGCAGGTGGATTGCTGAGCTCACACATTGGAGAGCAGCCTGAGCAAGATCGAGAGCCTGTCTCTACTAAAATAAATAAACAAATAGGAAAAGGAGTTGGGCATTGTGGTGGGCGCCTGCAGTCCCAGCTATTCAGGAGGCTGAGGCAGGAGGATTGCTTGAGCCCAAGTGTTGGAGGTTCCTGTGAGCTATGACGTCACGTACTCTACCAAGGGCAAGAAAGTGAGACTCTGTCTCAAAAGAAAAACTGTTTCTGAGGCTGAGTGTGGTGGCTCACACCTGTAATCCTAGCACTCTGGGAGGTCAAGGCAGGTGGATTGCCTGAGCTCAAGAGCTCGAGACTAGCCAGCCTGAGCTAGATTGAGACCCTGTCTCTAAAAATAGCCAGATGAGGTGGGTGCCTGGGAGGCAGAGGCAAGAGGGTTGCTTGAGCCCAGGAGGTTGAGGTCGCTGAGTTATGATGCCACGGCACTGTACCGAGAGTGACAAAGTGAGACTGTCTCAAAAAAAAAAAAAAAAGGGCAGTGCCTGTGGCTCAAAGGAGTAGGGCACTGGCTCCATATGCCAGAGATGGAGGTAGTGGGTTCAAACCCAGCCCCGGCCAAAAAACTGCACAAAAAAAAAAAAAAAAAGAGAGAGAACTGCTTCTGTAGAGGGATCAAAGGATGTTCTGAATTTCAGGGGAGGCCATTTTTTTGCTATTTGTTGTTTTAGAGACAGAGTCTTGCTTTTGTTGCCCAGCCAGGACAATGGTGTGATCATAGCTCATTGTACCCTTAAACTTCTGGGTTTGGTGATCCTCTCAGCTCAGCCTCCCAAGTAGCTGGGACTCCAAGTAGCACATACCACCATGCCCTGAGAATTTTTTTTTTTCCAAATTTTTTGTAGCAATGAGGTCTCCTTACATTGCCCAGGCAAGTCTCAAAGTCCTGGCCTCAATCGATCCTCCTGTCTCAGCCTCCCAAAATGCTGGGATTACATGTATTATCCAACACACCCAGAAAAGAGGAGGCCATTAAAAGATAAAAAGGCAGGGCGGAGCCTAAGGCTCAAAGGGTGCCGGCCCCATATACCGGCAGGTGGTGGGTTCAAACCCAGCCCTGGCCAAAAACTGCAAAAAAAAAAAAAAAAAAAAGAGAGAGAGAGAAAGGCACAGAGAATGGAGGAGGGTGCTTGGATATAGATGTTTCCTGTGTCAAATAATTTTTTCCCCTGCAGTTAAGCCTGGAACTCAAGTTGCTTTATCTGGAACCTTGATCCTAAGCAAAGCTTCTGCAAGCCCCACCTAACTGGGCCGGATCCTGCTCCCTGATCCCCACCTGCTGGTTGGGACTTCACTTGTTGGAATTAAGATTTTCCGCAAGAGGTCTGCTGGGCAGCATGTAGCTGCAGCCCTGTCCACTCCCTGGCACCCTTGATGCTAATGCTGGGTTCAATTAAAGAACAAACTGCCCTTCTATGCTACGATAGAACAGGGGCCCCACTGTGGGGTCAGTTTCCACTGTTAGCTCCATTCTTGCAGGAATAGACATGTATAGGCCTAACACCTGGGCCTACAGGTAAATGCTCCTGAGGAACAGACCTCAGCTGTGTGCGGTCTCAAAGTAAACACTAGAATAACTGAGCTGTCTACATTAGTTTCAGTCCTTGGTGAGCAGACTGGCAGGTAGCCAGAAGGTGCACTGCAGTCAGGGAGAAAGGAGCTAAGAAGTTATACTCTGCCTACCAGACTTACTGCCTCGAGTGACCATCTCCAAGAATGTCCATATCCTTTGCTATTGAAAACAGCTTTATACTCTTAAACTGTGTCATCAATCACAGCACCATTGCCTGTGTCATCCATGTAGTTCTAGAGACCTGGGCCAATCCCTTCTCTTTCCCTGGTGGTCCCCTCTGAGTTTGCAGGTTGCTGAGGCTGTGCCCGGATACCCCTAATGGACTTTACAGCATCAAACCACCGTATGTCCCTACTGTTCCTGAGGGAAGATGTGTTTTGAGTGCTCAGTTGGAGTGCTGGGAACACAAGACCCCTGCTCCCAGCAGGATGGCTAGAGTGTGAAGCACAGCTCCACTGGTCAGCCCTCTCCTCAGGCATCAGGGCAGAAGTCCTGGAGCTCCTAGAGCACATGAGTGCCTCTGGACTAGCTTAGAAGTTGCTTTGTCTGGGAGGCCTAGAATAGCATTCTTTACTTCTCTGCTCATAGCTCCTGTCACTCTGTATTGCAATTACTTGTTTAATTATCTTTATTCCCCACTAAACTTTGACCTCACTAAAAGCATGGACGGTCTGACTCTTATTCACCCTCGTATCCTCAGCACAGAGCACAGAGCCAGTGTCTAGTAGCTGCTCAGGGTTTGTGGAAGAATGAATGAAGGCCCATGATACCCCTTCAGGAGTCCTGGGGGGCTGGAATCCCAACACCCTTGCTTCTGGAGGTGCCATTGAAAGATTGGTTCTTATGAGGTGGCTGGTGGGTACCTGGTCACGTTCCTGGCAGCTACTCCCAGGTTTTTAAGGGCTTTTGCAGTATGTGGCTCCAACATGAGCGCACACACACATATCCACGTGATTTCAGGGAGAGTACAAAGCTTAGCATTTTACCCATTGGAAATTACCCATAATCATTACTTCTGTTGGTTCTTCTATTATTCCAGCGGACACACAGAAATTGCATTTTTCAGTTTCTATATAAATTTACCAACATTTCTCCCTGCCTTAGTTCAGTATTGCACAGCTCACCAACAAAGATTGATTTCTTTAGGAAGTCTGTGTGGGAGGTCTATGGATAAGATCTGAAGCAAGGCACCTGTGACTTCACCTGGCTTATTACAGCCAGGCCAACTAATGGAAAACAAATCAAAATACCTCAGGAGAGATAAGCAGAAATGTTATCTTCAAGTGATTCATCGGTAGAAGTGGGGAGATAATACTTCTACATGCTAATTAAAATGAAAACAGTTACCTTTGGCATGTTGTTTAATTGGCACTGCTTAATGGTCTCTTTTTTAAATTTTCACGAAATATGTTGTTTTAGCTTGTTTAAAAAATGTAACTCAGGAGTAGACAGTTACAAAAATTCACAGGATGTAAGTGTAAATTAACAGCTGCTTTTCACACCTTCCCCTATTAATAAACATCAATCTCACTTCCTCCTTCAAAAGGTGGTAGTTTAAATGCCTTTTTTGGAGACTTTTCCTGCAGTCTGTACAAGTGCAGGATGCTGAATAGGAGGACATGCAATTACAATCATTTTTAGTGTGGACCTTCCCGCCTACGAGTTTTGCCCAATTGTAAATTAAGGCTTTAGAACTAGAAAAGAAAATGGGTTGTTTTTTAACAGTGGCGTGTACTCTTATTAACAATATAACAGCAACATTTTCCCCCATGTGGTCACCAAATACAGCACAGGTAAGTCTCAAGATTATGAATCCAACTTATGGGGTTGGTGATAACTTTGACATTAGTAGGGCATGTCTTTGATGACAGGACAATACCACTCCAATCATGACTACTCTCCTCTTTCCCCCCACCTCTGCCAGGAGGCTGCACCATTATTGTTAACTGAAAACCATCAAGGATACACTGTTTTTCCTACAATTCCCTGGCTCACTAATCACCTATTCATAGTATAAATTCATGACCTTATTATACAAAGAATGAAGGTGGTGATTGGAGCCAGAGAGACATTTTTCGTGGTTTAGGAGGATGCTGAAAGGAGCCCGAGGGAGTAAAAGATGGATTAAGTGAGTACCTTATTTCTCAGGGATGGGTCCGCCCCTGCTTCCAGGAGCAATGCAACTGTTTTAATATTTCCACCGAGCACAGCCGCGTGGAGTGCTGATGTCCCATTCTAAGAGAAAATGACAGTGTCAGAAGGGAGTTGATGGTCACCAGCACTTGGCTGGATTTTCATCATACACCAAGTGTAACATCAGAACTTTACTCTTCCTTATCATGCCTCATATGTCTCAAAGTCACATGAACACCTATATGGTGTCCTCAGATAAGTATAAATATTGCTAACTTTTTTTACAAGTGAAACAAGGAATCTGGTCCAGGGGCACATGACTTCACGGTCTCTCAGTTTTATATTCTTTAGAATTTGCTGCAGAAAAAACAGCAATGCTGCGCCAACCATTTTTGTTCTTTAAGAACAATACATAAGGGTATACAGCTCATCCCCTGGGTGAAGGGCTCAACTACAACTTGAACTTTGCCTTAGAAACTCAAACAATGCAACTTAATCATTTGTATCCTTATATTAACCTGAAATAATAATAATAAAAGAAAAACACATATAGTCTTTTTACTTTTGGCGAGCCACTTCCATCAAGGTGGGAGGAATCCCTAGCTCTGCCAGTCTAGGAAGGCGGGAGAGTGAAACTGGAGTCCTGGAGCTTAAGGGGAAGAGGAGTATGTGGGATGAGGCAACGCCTCTGAGCTCTGAGTGGAGCATTTCTGAACACAGAAGGTCCTTGGAGATGGGCTTCTAAAGTTCTGTGAAATTACTGCAAATATTTATTGAAATAAGGAAGTAGCTATACGTGGCAAATAGCTGGATCATGGAGGGAAGGGAGAATACAACCAAGTAATATAAGAACAATGGGCAATCACATAACAGTTCCAGAAGGTATATATGCCTACAAAAAATACCTACATGTAAGCTTAGTTTTCTAATTAATTAGTCATAATAAAATCACTTTTGTTTTATAAAAGAATAAAATATCATACTTAGAGAAAAATTCCAGCCAGGTAGCTTTTTTCTATGGTTGCTTCTATTATGCACACACACACACACACACACAAAATAACTGATTGATTTGTTAACATTTCACTTCCTGTCAACTTCACCTATTTGAAACATGGCTAAAATAAACAAACTAAGCCAAAAGAGAACTGTTTGAACAAGACTAGATTTTGCAAAGTCCTTTTCCAAAGTTTGTTCCTTTTGTTCATGGAATTCACTTTCAAAGATGGTTTATTCTTACTTGACAAACAATTTCAACAAATGCAGCTTTCTGGCTTCCAAGCTCATGGGATAAGAGGACAGACAACACCACTTCCGTATCAGCTGACAGCAAGAAGAGAGTTTAAACTCCACAAAGTGTCCACAAAGTTTCTGGGGTCACTCAGGGCCAAGTATATTTTAGGCACATTGATAAACTCTGAGGGCATGGCCCCCAAACTGCTGAGCCACCATGTCAACTTCCAACAAATTTGATGTCAGCAAACTATGACCTGTGGGTCAAATCCAGCCTGCCACCTGTTTTTATAAGTCGTGTAAGCCAAGAATTTTCTTTGCATTTTAAAATGATTTTAAAAAGATTAAAATAAGGACACTATTTTGAAACATGCAAAAATATGAAATTATATAATATAAATACATGTCCATAAGTAAAATTTTATAAGAATGTAGCCACATTCTTTTTTTTTTTTTGTCTTTTATGTGGCTGCTTTCCTGCTACCATGGCAGAGTTGAGCAGCTGGAGAGTCGTAAAGCTCTCAAAACCTAAAATATTTATAGTCTCGTTCTTTGCAGAAAAAGTTTACTAAACTCTAGTATATCCTATAGGTTATAAATAATTTAATCCAAAATAACTAAAACTTAAAAAAGAGTTTTGGGGCTCTGTTTTCTAGGAGATGCAGGTCTCCAGACTGACATATTTTTTCGAAGCTTCTGGGTGTTTCAGGTTTATTTTATTTCAATGAGGGTAACAAAACAGAGTTGTTCTTTGCTCAGGATAATGAAGAGAAGGAACAGAAGTGTCTGATCTTCCTTCGTTGCACAGACCTTCCAAGTGATTTCAATAGGATCTTTTGTATTCCATTATCTATAACTACTGTTACAACATGAAAATATATTGTTTAGTAATAAAGAATTTCATCAACAGCAAAAAAAAAATATCAATGTGGTTTAGGTACAATTTGATACCTTCATTACCATTGTCTAATTTTTTTTATGGAAAACTTGGTAGTGACAGACTTTAGTTCACTTTTTATAACCTTTCCATTTCTGCCAATGCCCATGGATCACCAGCTTTAAGAAGCTGTAGATGTGTTTTTTCATAAATACAACTAACCAGGTTAATTATGCCCAAATTCTACTGCAGTCCCCAAGTATGGATTCCTTATCTTTTAACTTTTCTCTCTCTCTTTTTTTTGAGACAGCATCTAACTTTGTTACACTTGGTAGAGTGCAGTGGCATCATAGCTCACAGCAACCTCAAACTCTTGGGCTCAAGTGCTACCCTTGCCTCAGCCTCCTAAGTAGCTGGGACTACAGGTGCCTGCCACAACACCCGGCTATTTTTAGAGACGAGGTCTCGCTCTTGCTCAGGCTTGTCTGGAACTCTTGAGCTCAGGCAATCCACTTGATTCAGCCTCCCAGAGCGGTGGGATTACAGCTCCTGGCCTTAACTTCTCTCTTTTATAGATTGGTAAAATTTCTCTTTAGGTCTTACCTTCAAAATACCAAGAGAGGGCGAGAATTTAAGCAACTCCTCTATAACATCATTATACCCTTCATTGGCCGCTTTCAATAATGCTGTTGTGCCATCCTTAACAAAAGGAGGGAAATAAAAGTTGATTGTTAACATATGTCTGCGTTGGCTGGGAACTAAATGTCAGTTGAGAACTGGGAGTACGATCACCAGAAACAGGCAAAACTGTGTCAATGAAACAGATCAGCAACATCGCTTATTCTAGGGGCTTTTAAGAGCAGATTAATTCTTTATGAAAGAAGATCAGACCAAATATGTGACTGTTTATATTACCTTACAACCCTGACATTTGGGAATTCATCCTCCTCCGGTCCTTTTGCATGCTGAGTAAGGGAGAAAGAGAATTTCAAGAACCTATTTTTAGGTCACTGACAGACCAAAGGGCCTTCTCTGCTGTTATGACTTAGCAGAAATTGTTTAGCTGTTTTAATGACTTAAATTATTATTGAACTGTAATTACTGTTTTAAAAATTTATACTACCTTGTCCTAGACTGTTCTAAATATCCATTTACCTGCATGTGTGGGAGGGGAGAGGGTCAAGGAGATGACCGAAAAGCGCTATAAAAGGTCTAAAAGACAAATCCAAAAAGTATAACATTCAGCTTTTGTCATTATGTTTTGGTTTAAAAAGGGATTTTCCAGGTCGGTGCCTGTGGCTCAAAGGGCTAAGGCGCCAGCCACATACACCTGAGCTGGCGGGTTCGAATCCAACCCCAGGGCCCGCCAAACAACAATGACGGCTGCAACCAAAAAAAATGGCCGGGTGTTGTAGCGGCCGCCTGTAGAGCTACTTGGGAGGCAGAGGCAAGAGACTCGCTTGAGCCCAGGAATTGGAGGTTGCTGTGAGCTGTGATGCCACAGCACTCTACCCAGGGTGACAGCTTGAGGCTCTGTCTCAAAAAAAAAAAACAAAAAAAAAGGGATTTTCCAAATTCCTTTTTTCCCCTTCCTTCAGAGAGACCAGGGTCTCACTCAGTCACCCAGGCTGGAGTTCAGGAGATGGAATCATGGCTCATTATAGCCCAGAACTCCTGGACTCAAACCATCTCCCCCATACTGGCTTCACAAAACTCGGATTCCAGGTGTGAGCCACCACTGGGCCAGGCCTCAAATTTACTTCTTCTCTTGCTTTAACTATCAATGCTGCGTTTGGGGGATTCAGCTCACACAATTCACAATATTGGCAAGGGACTATCTCAGCCTGCCACCAGGGCTCATCTCACATCGGGAAGGAGAAAGATGGGGTTAGTGGATTTTGTTTGCTAGGGTCAGAGATTGTGGGAAGAAAAAGCAGGAGGGCAATGAAGTGGTCAGGAATGTGTCCTCTGATTTCCCTTTGTAAGATTTAGAGTTGGAGAGGGGAAGGTGAGTCCCATAAGCAAGGACAAAGAGGCCATGAGAGAGGATACCCCAGAAGGGTGAGGTCTGGGAGAAAGGGTCTTCTCAAGGAGACCACAAGGATGCACCTGCAGGCTCCTCTCCATGGTGACTCAGCTCTTGGGACTCTGTAAACTTAACTTCCTGGAACTTGGGAATTTCCAAGTTCTGTGAAATCCTGTAGTGCTATAGGGGCTGGAATAGCATCTCCTGCTTGATTCAAACTGGCCGGAGAGAAGGGTACCTACGGGTCAGAACTTCTTGACTGTGGATAGAAAGGGAAAGACCAACGCAGTCCGGGAGCGTGGCCATTTGGACTTCTATGCGGCAAGCTCCCAGCTGGTGAATAAAGCCTTCCTCTTATAAAAGTGTCTGGGTGCTCTTTCTCTCTGTTGGGCCTCGTCTTCCTGCAACAGCCAGACACAGTAGAACAAAAAAGCAAGCTGCACAGTGTGGCCAGGCTCTCCCTGAGCCACCCTTAGTTCCTGTGGGGCGAAGAGCCTGATGTGGGGCTCCCCCAGCAGGAGTTAGGCGACACCAGTAGAGGCTGGTGGACACCGGGCCAGCCGAAGGCCCGCGACCACAGACTCCGCATCAGCCCGCACCACCCCGCTGCACTGTGGCCAGGCGCCAGCAGGAGGCGCAGCACCACGTAGGTGACGGTCCCCCACCTCAAGCCCACCCACCCGGCAGCCTGGGCCGGGTCGCCAGCTGCCCATGGTCCCCTCGCCCCCGGCCCAGGCTGACTCCGCCCTCTCAGTTCGCCCAGAAGTCGGCAGCGGGGAGGAGAGAGACCCCGGCAGCCGCGAATCCGACGTTGACTTTGCTGTTCTGCTAAGCCGCAGGAAACCCAGGTGTAGGCGGCAGACGCCCGTGTGCCCCGCGCACGGAGAAACCGCGACCCGGCACTCACCTTCCGCGCGGCGTCGCGCTCGGCCCCGCGCAGCAGCATCACCCGCACCGCCTCGCTGTGGCCCATCTGGGACGCGATCCACAGGGGCGCCGTCCCGTCCTGCGGGGACAGCGGGTCGCCGGTCATAGAACGTCTCAGCAGAGTGAAAACCCAGAGAATGAGCCCCCAGAGCACGGGTGGCACCTGCCAGCTGAGTCTCACATCCAGGAGGAACCGGAGAGGAGGGTGTTCCCGACCCACCAACACAGACTGGCATCTGGCAGGGCCTGGGGTACTTGAGTAATTGCCAAAATTCGACCGTTGGCTTATAAAACCAGCCTCTCGTGGAACAGACCACGTTAGGCTCAGGGGAGCGGCAGGACCCACTCTCACAAACCCAGAGAGAAGCCAGCCTATCCAGCACTACCCCTTCAGCTTCTCTGCTTTCCTGCGGATCGCACTCACCCTAAAGTTCACCCTCTAAACCTTGCTTGGGGGGGGTGCCTCATTTCCATAGAAAAGCGGGTTTCCTTAGAGATGGGGTCTGTGGGGCAGAGAACTCAAGACATTTCTCCTACTCATAGCTACATCACTTTTTAGGGGGCTTAGATTAATTTTACATAGAATGTGTTGCTGCATCTTCTAGGAAGTGATAAAACATTGGGAATATTTCCTGTGTATTATTACTGAACATCCTCCCCCCACCAAACACTAGGCAGTGAAATCTGCAAAGCACAGAGGAGGATGGGACCCGGGGTGGTTCCTGCCAGACCCAGTGGAACCTGGGAAACCCTTCCAGGGCAGGAAGGAGCTGGGCAGGGAGGGGACAGGCAGTCACATGTGAGAATCCACGTCTCCCCTCTGTCCCCCTTTGCAGCCTACTTGAGTCTTGGGGGGCTGTAAGGGAAGGAGGAGTAAGCTGGGGCAGTAGAAATCCTAGATAAGTTATGGGGAATTCCAGGTAGGGAAGAATTTTCCCCTTTTTCTAGGGATGAAATACTCCAGGAAAACTACAAGCCCCCTAGAGAAACTCTGCCTATTTGATAGAAGAGAAATAGCCAGGTAGTTGTCAGGGCCAACATATCCCGGAATCCCCGTGGCCCACATCCTGAGCAGGGATCGTGGCAAGACCAGCACTGTGGTGGGACCAGCTGCATCCCTGGGATATCACTGTGGGACACTTGGACACCAGGAAGTCAGCACAAGGGCCAGATGTGCGTCTCCCCACCCCCACCCTGAAGCCAGGGTGACAGAACTCAGGTCACTTTGGAGAGAAGTCCAGGAGGGAGCAGCATCCAGAAGTGGCTAAACTTAACCTCTGAGATAGTTATAGTAATACAGCCGCGAGGCACTGTTTTAGACTGAATTACTCACAAAAGGGGCTGGGGTAGCAAAATGTTTCAGTTATGGAATATAAAGTTACATTTCTGCTGTAGTGTGTAATGTCAACCCCAGCCAAGTAGCTGAAGCAGGCGCAGGATTATTGCCCATTGCCATTCTGAGGAAGGGTCAGGGGACAAGACAGCAGAGTGGGGTGGAAGAAGATGGCACTTCAGCAGCCCAGGGGGATCTGGAGGCTCTGAGGGGTGGTCAGAAGGCCAAAGACCTTCTGACCTACTTCATTCTTTTTCTTAGGATGTTATTGAATCTGAATATTACTTACCATTATCAATTATCCTTAGCAATGATAATACCTTAATTTGTACTTTTTGCTATATTGTGAATTTTAAAAAATATTATCAATTTTTAACAGCAATGATAATATTAATTGGAATAGTCATGGTAGGTATAAAAAACAATCACCATTTCTTGGTTGTAAGACCTTATGCAAGTCACTTTCAGGCTCAGTGTCCACTTTTGCAAAAATTAGCTTCACAGAGATATTACTAAATGACAAAACATACAGAAAGCTGGAAAGCATGAGGATTGACTAATAGATGCCTAGAAAATGTTAACTGAATCTGAGTATTATTTATTAGGGAAAGTGATGTCTCTAAACTTGTATTCTTTCTTTTTTTTCTGTAGAGACAGAGTTTCACCTTATAGTCTACGGTAGAGTGCTGTGGTGTCACACAGCTCACAGCAACCTCCAATTCCTGGGCTTAGGCGATTCCCTGCCTCAGCCTCCCGAGTAGCTGGGACTACAGGCGCCCGCCACAATGCCCAGCTATTTTTTTTTGTTGTTGCAGTTTGACCAGGCCGGGTTTGAACCTGCCACCCTCCGTATATGGGGCCGGCGCCCTGCCCATGGAGCCACAGGCGCCACCCTTAACTTGCATTCTTGTTGATGAAACATTTCCATATGCTTTATTTAATTTAATTCTCCCAGTGACCCTGTGAGATAAATGATTTGAGCAGGCAGGAAGGATTGGGGAAATGAGATTTGGGGCTGCCTGTGTATTTCGTTACTGATTACTTTTCCAAATCTGATTTTTGAACCTGAAGAACTGCATGGCGAGTTAAAGCATTGTTTTCAAATCAAATTATTTATCAGTTGATTATCTAAATCATGGATTAGGAGAAATTTTCCTCTTCTTCTGTATACCTTAATATCCTCAATTTCTGTTTTCTCTTATTTTTTTCTTTCTAGTATAATGGTCAGAAACTTCATTTTCATGATGAAAATGATGGAAATTAAGTTCATTTACCCTTTTGCAGAGTTTTAGAAAAAGTCAAAATGGGAAAAAACAATTAAAAATGTTTAAATGTTTTTGAATATTTCTTGCTGAAAAATATAGTTTTTTATATATTAAATATGTAAAAAATATGTTAGATCAAATAAATCACCATGAAGTTGCAATCTCTATGGCACTTCTTTTTAATAGTCTCACTTTGTCACCCTTGGTAGAGTGCCATAGCATCACAGCTCACAGCAATCTCAAGCCATTCTTTTGGGCTCAAGCGATCTCTTGCCTCAGCCTCCAGAATAGCAGAGATTACAGGTGCCTGCTACAACATCTGGCTATTTTTTAGAGATGGGGTCTCCCTCTTGCTCACACTGGTCTTGAACTCCTGAGCTCAAGCAATCCACCCGCCTTGGCCTCCCAGAGTGCTAGGATTTCAGGTATGAGCTATCTCGCCTGGCTATAGCACTTTTTTTAAAAAAAGGAAATGGAATCTTTTCTTAAAGGTTTAAACCTTTAAAGATTTAAAGGCTAAATCTAGGTACGATTCACAGGTTATGACAGCTGTTCTTTACTACTTGTTGTACATATTGAGTGGAAAAATTTAAACACATTTTGCAGACCAAGTAATAAAGAGGTCTGATAGCTGAAAGCTACACAGAGTCTTGGGGTCGATGTAAGAAAGAAAGAACATATAATAGGCATGGCTAACGACTAAATAAGCTGGTCAGATAGTAACGAATTCTCCATACCTACTGGTGTTCAACAGTGCCTAATTATTGCAGACAGGATCAAGTACAGATGGATGGTTAAATAGTTTGTTTCCTACAGTTCCCTCCAACTCTGTTCTCCCTTCCTCTCATCTGAGATAATATATTCGAGTCTCCTCTAGCACATTTTTATAACTAGATCGCAGCATGAGATGGAGTTATATGATGTGACTTGTTTTTTGAATTATTAGAAGGTTTTTTGTATCTGTATTACGTTAAGATATAAAAATATATGGAATTGTATCTTAATTTTTGATTGTTGACAAAATAATTTTAGTTGTAGAATAGTACAATAATTTAAGGAACCATGCAAGGGCCATCTTTTTGATGGCCCAAAACACATATAGGCTAAACTGCGCTACCATACAAGGTTAATTTCCTTTGATTTTATTTTACTTATTTAATTATTTTTAGGTAGCGTCTCACTGTGTTGCCCTGGGTAGAGTGCTTTGGCGTCACAGCTCACAGCAACCTGCAACTCTTGGGCTTAAGCGATTCTCTTGTCCTAGCCAAGTAGCTGGGACTACAGCACCCACCACAATACCTGGTTACTTTTTGGTTCTAGTTCTCATTGTTGTTTGGCAGGTCCAGGCTGGATTCGAACCCTCCAGGTCCAGTGTATGTGGCTGGCACCCTAGCCGCTGAGCTACAGGTGCCGAGCCTCAATTTCTTTTTGGTCAGAGAGTAATACTTACCAGTGGCCCAATCAGACAAGAGACAAAAACTACACATAAATAGAGACAAATATCATATACATAAACAGATACTAGGAGTATGTACATAAATAGAAACAAAAGTTTGAACATAGGAGATCTCATTCTATTTTTTTGACCTTTGAGAAAAGAATTTTAGTTATTAAATAATATAGTAATTTAAGAATCTATTTAATGGCCATTTCTTTTCATTTTTAACATTATCTAAAGACCAGGCCATGTTACAGTAAAACTTTATCTTTTTTTGTAGTTTTTATAGTTGAGTATTTCTAAGATGACCATTTCACAGGTTGTCCTCTGTCTTCTGGAACTAACAATTGAGCCCCATGTTTAGGGTCCATGGAAAATATGGAAACTATCTCTAGGTAAGCAGAGGGGAACTCAAATCTAGACAAGTCAGCCACTGTGGCTTGGTGCACAGAGATGAGCTGCAACAACACAGCTATCCTGAGAGTCTGGCAGAATGATCTACAGACTTGGGGACTACATGTGAAATAGAAAAGTAGAAGTCAGTCAATAAAAAGGAGTGTGGAGAGAGAGATAAGGAGAGACTCAAGACCACAAAGACCACGTGGCTCACAAAAGAAAGTGCAACCTTGGTTTCTGAGGGATTTGCTTTTCCATGAGGTCTAGATGGAAGATAAATGATAATACTAACAATACTTACGTTTAATAAATGTATGAGGTTGACAATTAAATTTGTGAACTCATCCTAGAAGACGTGCTATATACCTCAATGCTGAACCTCACCATGTTTGCCTTTCTCAGGAAGCTATGCACCAATGCCAGCGCCTAGTCCACCCTTTAAAGCAATTTTGGAACTCTTTTTCTGGAATGGCCATACAAGGTCTGGCAATTAAGTTTGCCAATTCATCCTAGAAAAAGTGCTTTAAAGGGTAGACTAGGCACGGGCATTGGTGTGTAACTTCCCAAGGGGAGCACTTCGAAGGTGACCATAGTGACATTCAGCAATGAAGTGTGTAGCACCTCATTGTCAGAGCTTCATTGTTAGACCTGGTATATTAGTCCCTGCATTCAGAATTTTGCAGGGATTATTTTAACTATCACAATTATCCTATGGCAAAGGCACTATTATTTTTATTCTGGTTTTATAGATGGAAATAACTCTGAGATTCATGGAAAGTAGGTGCCTTGTACAACGTCATGTAGTTAACAAGAAACTGGAACTGTGTTTCGTTTCCTTAAGGTATTCACATGCCCATTACTACCAAGCTGCTTCCCACCCAGAGCCTGGGATCTGGCTCCCTAGCTTCCCCTTACTCTTCCTGGAGCTAGTGGCATGTTCTGGAGCCTAGGCCCTCCACCTGGAGCCTTCTTCTAGTTCCCAGGCACTGATGGCTAAGTGCTGCAGGCTTCCAGACCGCCTAGGTGCTCTTCCCAAGCCATAGGGATCTTCTGGCAGTTCAGACACTTTTCTGAGTATCTACCATGGGTCAAGGGAATAAGACAGAGCCACTGCCCTTGACAAGTAGTAGGGTCTTCCTATGGCTGTCTGCTTCCATCCCCAAACCCAGTCTATCGGCTCTTCTTTCTCCCACTCCCCTCTGCTGGGTTTACCCTTCTGAGCTTGTGGCCTGGCAGAACATTTACTTTCTGAGCTCCAGTAACTCAGCATACAAGTGAATTTGCTAGAGGAGGTGACACCCAAGGTGTTTGCTAGAGGAGACGCTTTAGGCTTTTCTGTATGACGGCTGCAACAAAAAAAAAATGGCCAGGCGTTGTGGCAGGCGCCTGTGGTCCCAGCTATTTGGGAGGCAGAGGCAAGAGACTCGCTTGAGCCCAGGAATTGGAGGTTGCTGTGAGCTGTGATGTCACAGTACTCTATCCAGGGTGACAGCTTGAGGCTCTGTCTCAAAATAAATAAATAAATAAATAAATAAACTAATTAGCACATGCAAAGGATTCGGTAGAGATGAGTTACGAAGACTGGTCAACCTTGGCTCTGGGCAAACAGTCGACCTTTGCCACTCTATAAAAGTACTGTTTTAGTAAGGTGAGTGGGTTGAGTTGGGAAAAGTGTCTGTCAAGGCATTTTGTTGAAATAGCCATCTCAGCTACTGATTAAGAACAGTGACTCATATCAACTCTGGAAAGAAATGAAATTACGTTTTAAGAGTGATTTGGATTCCAATTGTTTCTGTGACTCTTGCCCTTTTTACCTAGACTATATGGAAGAAAAATGTTTCAATTTGCTAATCAAGAATTCAGTCTTTCCATCATCTGCCTACTGTTTGCCTTGTAATTATGATTCCTCATCATGAAGTACTGAGAAGGTCTTCATCTAGCTCTCAGTGATAGATTTACAAAGAAAAGTCATTCCCACTGCAGTTGAGATTCCCTGTAGTTCAGATCCAATGTCAGCTGAGTAATTTTAATGCAACTTTCTCAACATCCTGTTCCAGGACACCATAAAATGGTGGAACTCCAGACAGTGGCCTTGCAACTATCATTAATCAGATTTATCTAAAAATATTAAGAAATTAAACCAGGCAAATAGTCTTCTCCTCTTTTTTGTAAACTTAAGAATTTTTTCATAATGACTGAATGTGTCAAATGAGATTTCAGAATAAAACACTGGTTTCCAGATGTCCTATCTATAATGATATTTATTATGTACAGGCCAATTTAATGGAAACTTTTAATTAGACGTTGTTTTTTTAAAGAAAACCTCTTTATAACTTGCCACAAAGTCAGCTAGCGCTGGTATCACTTTTGTCATATTTTTGGCACTATTTGTTTTCTTGGAACAGAATAAATATGCAAAACTGGGACTAGTCTGACCTGGAGAGATAACAGCCTCTAGTTACAAGCTCAACGTAGTCAAAATTATGACAATCTGTGGGCACCATGGAGTGAGTGTACTCTATAAAAAGGAAAAACTCCATTGCTTTTTTTTCCCCCCAAGCAATTGTTATTTTATAAAACTCCTGTTCCTGGAAAGGAATATTTAAGAGCTGGAGTGATATAATAATTCAAAAGTATCACATTAGATGCAATCTCTGGAAGCCACAGTACTTGCTCCTTGACCGGAGGGCGGGTCCTGACAAATACCAGGCCGTTCACTTTGACCAGGTTATCCTCACTCTTCAAGAATGAAAACCAGCTGTGTGTCATGGCTACTGTTGCAATATTGGTTTACTCTTTAACTTTGTGGCTCTCATGTCATCACATGACTCATTTTAGGTGTAAATGGGCACAACTCATGCAATATTTAAAATGTAATCTCTTATATCAACTTGGCTTTTTACAAATAGCACTTTAGGTATATAAATAATAAAATATGTTACAAATACATTTGTCAAAGTGCCAGAAGGCTATCCTAATGGACTTAAAAATCTTGATCATCTCTCATTTCTAAACTCATAATGGTGCCTTCAATAATAGCCTCTGATTCAGACTTATGCAACCTAAAAATAACTAATTCCTTTCATTAATTTTGGTAAGACGAAAGCTCTGATTCAGAATCAATCAACAACATCAAGAGAGATCAATAAGAAAATATTAGACAGCAATCCTGGAATCAGCTCTAGTAGGAATGATAGCACAGCTTTTTCTAAATTGCTTCCTTTCCCAGGAGTATTCCTTGGGTTCATCTAAACCTAAAAATATCTTTAAAATCCCCAAAATATGATCTTACATGGAGAGCAATGTTTGGCACACAATAAGTGCTCAAGAAATACTGGTCGAAAGATGAATAAAATAATGGTAAAAAATGGGGGAGCTTGAAGATACGATCAGGCTCATCCTGCCCAGCCTCCTAATTTTCAGTGAGAGAAGAGAGGTTGACAGAGGGTGATTCACTTGTTCAAAACCACACAGCTCCAGTTATTAACAGAGCTGGATCTAGAACTCAGGATTCCTGACCTCAAGCCTACTTTGGCCAAAGGTCTTTTCCCAGGTTCCTTATATGCTTGGGCGTCTAAAGACTGACAAAGTCTGTGGCCAAGAGCTTAGACCAGCCTTGAGGGCCCCATAGCTGTTCATTTTGTGAACACACAGCCATTCCCGTATGAGGTCGTGTCACTCTGGGGACCTAAGTGGCTGTCATTCACTGGTAAGAAATCAGCTTCACTTTTCCCTAAAAAACGACCTTTATGGTAGTGTTTCCTTAATCTGAAATGGTTTGTTAAAAATAAATTAGGGCAGAAATAGTACTCATACGAGAGATGCTGGATGTTTCTGACTGTTTCTAAAATACTGCCTATATTATCTTGCATTTCTGTTTCTTTAGGTAATAGTTAATTGACTTGCCGGATCTTTACTTAGGACCTACTAATGATTCCAAAAACATGGGCTGCTCTTCAGCTTGGTGGGGAAGGGGTGGTCACTTCGGGATGGTGGGTGACAGGGCAGAGTTCTGGCACAGGGCCTAGGCAGGGGCAAGGCCACTTGACCCGCCTCTGTTTACCTATGTCCCAGGCTAGCCTAGGCTCACTAGCTCACTGCAGCCGTAATTTATTTGAACAGGAGGTGGAAGAGTGTGTATTTAACCTCAGGTACCAAACACTCGAGTTCTAAAAGCAGTGCATTGTGATGTCAGCTTGAACTCAGAGGCTCTCGGCTGAGTCCAGAGCATAGAAGAGGAGAAACCCTAAACAAAGATTAACTTTTCATCACAGAGGTAGAAGGGTTTAAAGAATGCCTCAAGTTGCCAGGTTATCTCAGGTATGTGGTGCTTTGGGATACCCAGCCCCCACTGTCCGACTTGGGCGGACACCAGCAGTGGACATTACCTGCCTTGGCTGGTTGACTTTTGCTCCTGAAGACAACAGTAATCGGATAACATCCAAGTAACCACCTTGGGCAGCCAAGAAGAGGGCCGTGGCTCCATCCTGAGAGAGAACAAATTCAGTGTTTAAAAAATAAATCATCTTTCACATTTATTTTAAAAGAAATTAGGTTAAAAATATACAAATTCAATACAATGTTTCATTTGAATCTCCTTTTAGGTTTCCAGGTTACACTGATCGCATTTGTTAGGTAAAGTCCTTCTTACAATCATGTTTTACCCCTCCAAAGGTGTGGGACACAAGACCCCACCCCCCTCCTCCTTCCCTCTCTCTGCTCTTCCTTTCCTCACCCCTCCTTTTTTACCAACCAACTGTACAGCTTCCTCTCTCCTTGCCTCCAAATATCACTTCTTCAGAAAGGCCCTTTCCAATTTCCTTGTATGAAACACTGCCTTTCCAATTCCTGGTCACTTGAAGGAGAGACTACTTTAACATTTTTCTTTGGTATGATTTGCTGCTATCCGATGCTGCCGGTATCCATTTCGTTTGTTTTCTCTCTCTAACAGATGAAACCCCTTGAGGTCAAGGACTTAGTCCTTCTCCTGCATTCCTTTAGACTCATTGCTTACAGTGGTGCCTACTAATCAGTTCAACACACATTTATTCAATGAATGGATGAATACATAAGAAATTAAACAATGAATTACCAAGCAATATAGTGGAAGAAACTCCATATACTTAGCTACATTTGAACCTAGAATTATTTCTCCCTATTACCTCATATTCTTTTTCTCAGTAAAGGTGCCAGTTTCACAGAATTCTTTGATTTAGTTAGTTTCAATTACAAAATTTGGTTCTAAGATTTTTATGAAAGGGTTGTATTGAGATAGAACATGTGCTGAAAGCTTGAACAGCATCAATGTCTGATTTATTGCCTTCCTGCCTCTCAGAGATTGCTCCAGAGCCAGCATACAACATTAAATAGGATGAAAGAATTACACAGAGGCATCAGGGTTATGTAACATTTATCTGTTTTGTACATTTGGCCCATCACATAAAAAAAAATTCTAGTGAGATTTTATTATAAAAAGTTATAATTTGGTGATAAGCATGAAATTATTTTGTTTTACCACAATATGAATTACAATGTTAGAATCAAGTTATTGTAAGTGAGGCTGTTGAAAAGGATATTGCTCCCAGGGAAAAAAGGTTGAAACACCTTCACGGTAGCTTTATGAAGAGTAAGATCAAATTAGTCAATGTCTCATAAGATTTGTAAGATAAAGCAAAATGCTTGAAGGTAAACACAAAAAAGATTTAGTCTAGAAAGTTCTAAAATGTTAACAACAAATTAGATCAAGAGGACAGAGGGAGAGTTGTGCTGGGGATAAATATAGACATTAGTGCACACTTTCAGAATATGCTGACTAAGAAAAATGTTGGAAGAAAACTGTAAATATTCTTGAAAATTAGAGTTATCCATACCTAATTTGGGGCGAGGGGAGAAAGTTGCAAAAGGTTCAGAGTCACATGTCAAAGAAAATCCAGAGGTGGCACCTTGAATATCAGAGACACTTTGTCATCTTTTTTTTTTGAGACAGAGTCTCACTTTGTTGCTTCATTGCCTAGTCTCACTCAGTAGAGTGCTGTGGCATCATAGCTCACAGCAACCTCACACTCCTGGGCTCAAGCAATCCTCTTGCCTCAGCCTTCTGAGCAGCTGGGATGACAGGTGCATGCCATCAAGCCAAGCTGTTTTTTCTGCTTTTAGTAAAGATGGGGTCTTGCTTTTGGGAGAATAGCCTGAACTGGTTCAAAATCCTGAACTCAAGCACTCCTCCAGCCTTGGCATCATAGAATGCTAGGATTACAGGCCTGAACCACCGTACCTAAACCCTATTTTCCTTGGCTAACACTTTGGCTCATTTATGCACATTGCATTCCCTCCCACTATGTGTATTACAGTTTTTTTCCTAAGCCAGTTAAAAATAAATTAGAGACATTAATGACTTATCATCCTTAAATACCTCAGTATTCATTTTCTTATGAATAAAGAGGATTTCTTTATATAAGCACAAAGTATTTTTTTTTTTTTTACCTCATGTAGTGGGATATCACAGATCTTAAGAGGATATGTAATAATTTAAATCCTAACTCTTAATAAACAGAGTTGCTATTGTACATTTTTTTCTTACTACTACACACAAACTATTTTGGCTTGGGAACAATCATTCCAGAAACCGATTTCGAGATACGTTAATTTCATTATGTAAATTTTATTACACATTTATGAATTATGTGTAATTTTATTATGTAACTTTTATTATTATTATTTTAAAAATTCTCATCAAGTAATTGAGTAGACTGGTAGAATTGAGTATCTGGTTTTCTCTCTTTTGGAATAAAATACTCTTCTAAAAGTTGCTCTCAGGTATTGTGCTATTAGTTTTCTCCTTCTCTGATGAGAGAATTCTAGAACTCTAGTTCAATACTCCGGGGCAGTACATACTCTTTCACAGCCAATGGGAGTTTATGAAGCCATAAAATTATGCTGGGGGTGGGAGAAGGAAGCACCATGTTCATTCTTGTCACCACCCACAAAGTTCTGGGAGCTTATGTGAAGACAGAATTAAGATTCAGAAATCATTCCTCTACAGAGAGTTCATCCTGATGTACCATTTCACGAACAAAAGCTACATCCACTGGATAATGTCAATATATTCAAATGAGATTAGGAAAAGTACTTTTAATTAAGTCTCTATTACTACATGTGTAAGAGCTCAAAATATTTCCATGATAATAAGATCAAAGGTTAATTCTTAAAAATAAAAGTCTAATCACAGAACGTATGCGTGTTGCATTCTAATATAAAAGTAAAATACTTTACACATAAAAGGATCAATTATATCATTTTGAAGTACAGGTTGAGCATCTCTAACCAGAGAATCCAAAATCCAAGATACTCCCAAATTTGAAACTTTTCAAGTGCCAACATGAAGCCACAAATGGAAAATTCTACACCTGACTTCATGTGTTGGGTCACAGTTGAAACACAGATTGTACAACACACAGTTTATTCAGTGTTCACAGCTAGTATTATTTCAAAGGGAATAATAAAATTAACTTCAGGCTCTGTGTATAATGTGTATGTGAATCATAAATGAACTTCATGTTCAGAGTTAGGTCCCATCTCCAAAATGTCTCTTAATGGACTATATAAGCCAATATTCCAAAATTGGAAAATATCTAAAATCCTAAACACTTCTGGTTCCAAGTGTTTTGGAAAAGGAATACACTACCTGTGTCCACTTGCGCAGGTATACTGGAATAATAGTGAAATAATTAAGGCACCTATGATAGTGCAATATATGCCCCACCCTGCTACCTTTTACTAAGAAGCTGGTGCACCCATTCTCCAGTAGCCTGCCATCTCCTCTTAAAAATTACTCTCGATTATTGACAAGATCCACTTTCTGGGAAACTTACATCCCCTCGCATGTGACCCACTGACTGACTGATGTGGGTATACAAAAGACTGGTTCCTTTGCCTCAAGTGGGGACAGCTCTATGGTGCAGTTGAAGTTCCAGAGCCCCTCTGTGGATGATGTCAAACCTAGAGTTTCCATGAACCTCATCTTCACTCAGCTTTCCCCCTTTCTGCCCTGCTTCCTTCCTTCTTTCCCTTGCAGGTTTGTCCTGAGGAGTACTCCCTCAATCAACCATGTGCATCCAAAACCCTGTCTTGGACTCAGTTCTGAAGAGATGACCTAACACAGATTTACATATTCATTCAGGGAAGGCCAGCTTCATTCAAGTTTATTTTCTAGGAGTTGGAGATATCAAGGCATCCAAGACACAGCTATTGAATGTAAGTTCTAACAGTCCAAAAGAAGAGATGGACAGAAATTAAAAGCACAACATGGAAACGTAATGATAAAGACATGTAGGAGTATGCTCTATGAAAGAAAAATGTTTGCGATATCTATCGAAATTTTTAAAGTTAGCTACACAAACAATGGGACGACAGATCCCGATTTGGAGATGAGTACAAAAGCACAGGAATAAAGGTAGCATAGTTTTGCAAGAATGACAAATGGCTTTTTGTGGTAGAAACAAGTTTAAGCAGGCAACAGCAAGAAGGGGACAAACAAAGATGATTGTGGAGGTTGCTTTATGGCATGTAAAAAACGTTTGGCTTCGTTGGGACAGTGTTCAGGCAATATTGAAGGGTTTCATGCTGGAGGGGTGGAGGCAGTCTGTCTTAAATATGCTCACCGAGGTGGAGTTTTAGGTAAGGATATTCGTTTGAAGGCTTTAGTCTAAGTATGGCAGTGGTGGTAGAATAGGAGCAAATGGGGTGGATATGAGAAAGAGTTAAAAAGTAAATTGGTAGGAGTGAGTGATTGAATGAATACACGTGGAGAGAGAGAGGAATAACGTTACTTTACTCTGCAACTCATATCTTTGGCCATTGACTAAAATGTCTCTCTCAGTCAACTAGAAAACCGGCAACAACATGGCTGTCAAGTGGTGGTGTCTTTAAAATGTTTTCAGAACTTTTTCATTTAAAAGTTTTGGGCAATGGAATGAAGTTAATAAAAAAAGTCAGCAGACAGTTCTAAAATGCACACACTTTTTTTCTTTTTCGTTTTTTTAGAGACAGAGTCTCCCTTTATCGCCCTCGGTAGAGTGCTATGGCATCACAGCTCACAGCAACCTCCAACTCCTGGGCTTAGGCGATTCTGTCGCCTCAGCCTCCCGAGTAGCTGGGACTATGGCCACAATGCCTGGCTATTTATTTTGTTGCAGTTTGGCCGGGGCTGGGTTCAAACCTGTCGTGCTGGGGCTGGTGTCCTACTCACTGAGCCAGAGGCGCCGCCCTGCACATACTTTTTTTGCTCTTTTGAAATTGTATTGATCAAAAAATAAATATCTGGCATATTGATGTCATTTGATGCTACCCCCAGTGTGCTTGGAAATACCAAACTAGAGAAAAGATTGTAGCTAGGGAGTACAGGGCATGAACCTAAAGTACTGCTAAACAAAAGGCTGAGGCGAGATCTGAGACAGGTGAATTCTGCACTTTATCTGCACTGCTGTGCTCGTTTCAAGTAGGAAGTCCGCAATTGAAAGTCAGTGATGCTGGGATCCTTTCAAGGAGAAAGCAGAGGTGCCCACAAATTATCAACAGCAGCGATAGCAGCAAATCATCCCCAAAAGTTCTTTCTATAAAGCTTTGATTCACGAAACCCTTTATCACCAACTCTACTTTCTGGATCTTGTTTATCTGGGGTAAAATGTTTCCATATTTGCTCCTTTCAGTATATATGCAGTGTAGTGACCTCAGAAGAGTTCTTTCAAATATTTTGGAGAGATCTGTGTGGGTGATAAGAGTTGGTGTTACTCAAGAGGCTCTGCCAATTATCAGGACCCTGGTTTCTAGAGAACCCTTTATCTGAGAAAGCCCGGAAGTTATCATTTATCGGCCTCTCAATCTAGGTCATCTCCAGGTGTGTGTAGGCCTTGGTTAGCTGTTATCATATTTTTTCTAAGATAGGGCTCCCTCTAAATCAGGGGATAGCTGGTCCCAAGGTAAATAGGATCCTGGTAGTATCACTAACCTTCCATCCTATGTTAGCCTCTGAATTCTAGCAAGTATTTCTGACACTTAGTGAAGATTTATCTTGTTTTTTTAACAAGTGAACAGTTTATTAAGAATTAAACTAAAGTATGATGTGATACAGTACAAGCAAGACACTCAAGATAGGTACCATAGTACTACTCACACAAAAACTTAAATTTCACCTCAAAAAAATATCACAAGACAAAAGAGAAAGCAATTTCACTGTTATAAAATAAGATATTTCATGCAAAGTATTAACTCTGCCCCCCTAAAGCCCAACCTCCCAACAAACAAAAAACTATCTGGGAACACTGCTATGCTAACATATTAACCACAGTATAATCATTCATGGGAAAAGAGTAATGAAGCAATGAATTAAATGAAATAACAAGTTCAAACTATCATAAACTCATAGACCACAATGATTTTATCAGACAAGCAATTCTAGAAATGTTATAAACAATAAAAAAGAAGAAATATTTCAATATTATTCTACTTGATCTGGATACACCTGATATTGAAATTGGAGAGAATATATTGTTATAAAGGGAAATTACAAATATGCTTCACTTATAAATGTGTATGCAATATCCTAAACAACATATTGACAAGTTGGATTAAAAAAATTAATGCTTAAGTAATGTACTTTGGTCAAAATTGAATCCAATTTATATGAAAGTTAGTCACTATTTTATTTTCTTTCTTTCTTCTTCTTCTTCTTCTTTTTTTTTTTTTTTTTTGGTTTTCTTTGCCACGCCGCCTCCCTCCTTCTCTGTCTGCTCTCTCCTTCCTCCATGCCCCACTGTGTCATTGATTGTCATTAATTGTCCTCAAATCAAAGTTGAATACATAGGATTCATGCTTCTCCATTCCTGTGATGTTTCACTAAGAATAATATGTTCCATTTTTGCCATGAAGGCAACCTGTAACAGTACGATGAAAACATTTCTGAATGTTTATGAATCATGCCCTATGATTGCACCAATGTACAGAATTATGATTCAATAAAATTATAAAAGAAAAAAAAAAAAGAAATTCAAATGTCAAGGTAAAAAAAAAAAAGAATAATATGTTCCACCTCCATCCAAGTTAGTATAAATGCTGCAAAGTCTCCATGTGGGGAGAAAGGAACTCTTTTACACTGCTCGTGGGACTGCAAACTAATACAACCGTTTTGGAAGGAAGTATGGAGAAAGCTTAAAGAACTCAACCTAGACCTTCCATTTAATCCTGCAATCCCATTGCTTGGCATCTATCCAGAAGGAAAAAAAAAACCTTTTATTATAAGGACACTTATACTAGGCTGTTTATCGCTGCCCCATTTGCAATTGCTAAAGTGTGGAAACAGCCTAAATGTCCTTCAACCCAGCAGTGGATTGGTAAGCTATGGTATATGTATACCATGAAATATTACTCAGCCACCAAAAAAATGGAGATTTATCTTTTAAAGCATTGGTTTTCTAATGATAAAAAGACCAAAGAGAAACTATAGGAGAGTGAAAAGAATAAAATAGTTATT
>CAUYON010032341.1:0-25816 GCA_963573935.1 Arctocebus calabarensis
GGGAGGGAAGGGGAGGGAGATAGGACAAAGGGTGAGATCACACGTGTGGTACATATTTGAAGGGTCAGAAAAAAACTTCTAAATACGGATCAAAAACGTTTTCACATAGTAAATGAGAAAATCTCATGAATGTTATGTCAATCAGATTGATAAAAATATCTCAGATTGTATGCGAAGCCCACACACTGTACCCCATGATTGAACTAATGTGCACAGCTATGATTCAATAAAAAAAAAAAAAGAAAAAGAGATATGTAAGCTCATCGATATGTTGGTTAATTATATACATAATGGAATCATTTCAGGAAGTGAGACAAGCCATTGTTTCGAATGGAATTAGTAATCATAGACTGAAGAAAGATGATTTGAACCCAAATACCTTGCCCCAAATTACAAATACCTTTATTAACTGTACTGCTAATGTTTTGTCTGCTATTTTGGATGAGGGAGAGTTTATCTTAAATAAACTGAAATTGTGCCACCTGGATCACAAAAAAAAAACAAATAGTAATATATTTTACAATGAAAAATATCAGTTCCTAACCCCATTCTTCCTCACATCCTCAGAGGCAATTCATATATACTTCAATACAATATAATTCAATTACATATATATGTAAATCATATACTTTCTCCATGATTTCTTGATTTATCAATTGTAGATATTATCTGTTGATGCTCTACTATAGTAGACCAGAAATAAATTCTCTTCTTCTCCTCCTCATTTCCCAATAAAGATAAAAGAATTTTTTAATCAATACTCAACATTGCAATTATTTTGATTATATAAATATTGGTCATTTCTAATCCAAGATTATATTGTCTTATTTAGACAAAACTTTGGGCTATTGTCTAATAATAGCAGTAATCACTTTTTGTTTTTATCGCTGGGGTTTCTGTGTACCTAATTCTTGACCAAAGCTCCAACAGATTCAAAGGTTCATTCCTCCCGCAAATACATACACTTGTGTTGGGCAGCCGGTGAGGTTACCAGTGAGCAAAGAGTTGAGGAAGTGAAAAAGTGAACCATGTAAGTACTGAGGAGATTGTTCCATGCTGAGGGAGTATCTCAGACAATTCAGGCCCTGAGGAAGGGGTCTGCTGGGATGTCCAAAGAACCACAAGGCACCATGATTGCCAGAACAGAATGAGTTAAGGAGAGGTCGGAGGCCAGACTGTATTCTATGTCATAGGTCTCTATAAGGACTATAGTTTTTAGGCTGACATGGGCTGAAAGGTTTCGTTTTAGTTTCAAACAGAAGTTGTTTCATCTGAAGACAATGATTAATCTGCCTTTTATCTCACAGTACAGCTACATCAGATATCTGGGAAGTTCAATGGATAGATAAAAACCAGTGTACAAGTGGCCAAAGAACCAAAAGTCCCAGTTCATGCCTCATATGAGGTTGTTTGTGCAGGTAGATGGACACAGCTGAATCATTCAAGCACGCACGTCTTTCCATACTTAAATTATCAGCTCCGTTATCTTCCCGAAGTACACAGTCTCCAATGTAGTATCAATATCATACACATCTTCTCATTCTAGAGGAGGCAATCTCAGACACATGCATAGTATTTTCTCCTCAGAACTTTACTCTTCTTGTTGAAGAAGCTACATCTGTTCATCATCATCAAATAATACCCTGTAAGGTGCTGATAAGATCTAATTCAGACTGTCCTTCACGGGAGTGTCCATCCTGTGGCCTGCGGGCCATGGTCTGGTTTTCTGAGGACTTCTTTCACTTATCCATGGGGTCAGATGTCACAAAAGTTTGCACAGACCTTTTTTGTTGCTACTCAGCTTTCATTAGTGTTTGTACATTTAATGTGTGGCCCAAGACAACTCTTATTCTTCCAATGCATAGCATGAGGAAAAAAGGTTGGACACCTCATCTTCCTTGGTGGGGTGTAAACTTTTCTCCAGCTCCTTTTGCTTTATTTAGAGCTATTGCATATATGAAATACCACATGAAATACATATATGAAAGTATCATGCAGGACATAGGTCACTGTCACATGAATAAAATAGCACTGAGAGACCAATAGGAAGGCATGGTAGCAAAGAATTAACCATCTATCTTTTCAACATTTTGGTCATTTCAACAAGAAATCTTTGTAGGGTATTGTCAGAAGAATGTGAAGACTCCATAAAATGCTACTTCCATCCCTCTCATTCAGCTCATCCCTGCAATCCTGTGGCTTTGCAGAACTGGTAGATGATTTACTCCAGCTTTTGGAAGATTAATATAGATTTGTTTTACAAAAGTAAGCACATGACATGATGGGGTCTGAGCAGGTGGCAACATGTCTGGAACAGGGTCAGTAGTCCTATGTCCCAGTTTTTGCCTTGCTAAGAAATAGAACCCTACTTTATTCCTAGGAAGTAGACTATGATTGACTGCTCTCCCTCCAAACCCCCAAAATACAGTTTAATCACTTACCCTGGACACTCTGCGCTTTTACCCACACACTCTCATGGGTAAGCTTAAGACTTTGAGGTAGCAAAAGATTTAGCTCCTAAATATTCCTGGGAGAAAGGTTATTTGTTAGGTAATTATCAAAAAGGAAAGATTTGGCAACTAGAGCAAACTGACCATAGATGTCCAAGAGACTGTCTCCCACCCTTCTCTGGACAGCAAAGAGCCAGCGGAAGGCAAACTGGGGCTGGCCCCGATCCAGGGGTGTGTTCCTGTGAGTCCTGGACAGGACCTTGTTAGAACAAATTTATTATATACCAAAGACCCCGCTGTGAAGGGTGAACTCAAGGGTCCCTTCACAGAGAAAAAGAGTTTAGAATAAGAGTTTAGGGCACTGCCACCTGTGCCTCAAGGAGTAGGGCACCGGCCCCATATACCAGAGGTGGCGGGTTCAAACTCTGCCCCAGCCGAAAAATGCAACAACAACAAAAAAGAGTTCAGGGCATTTTGCAAATCCTAAAATGTCTCAAAAAGGAGTGTGCACAGCAAAAGATTTTGCAGTCTTGGCATTTTAGAAATAATGTGATTCTCAAAGACAAGTCGTAATGGAAACCTCCAAATGAGAGTTGTCCAGCTCCCCGGGGCTTAGCCTGTTGGGGCAGAACAATTTAACTCAGAAATCCCATTTTGCCGCTCAGCAGAAAAACACAGACCCATGTCCTAAGAAATCAAAGACGGACAGGAGGAAATGCCGTGGTTCACTTCTGTCTGTCTTAATTGTTCAGGTTTGAGAATGGGCAGTGGAGGCTTAGGATAGCCTAACTTTATAAATAGTGGCCTGGGAAGGTTCGTGCAACCACAAAAGAAGACTGTTTGCCCACCACGTCCCTCACTGCAGTGAGTTTGCTATTTAATGTATCATGGCACTGTTGATTTAAAAATTCTTCACTTTAGAATCACTCAAAGCTTTCATTTCCTATCTTGAGCCCTGAAACACGTCAGGAACCGAACTCTGACCGGAGGTGGCAGGCTGCGTCAGAGAATTCTGAGAATGTTCCTCTCTGCACAAAGCACCCCCCCAAAGCAGAGCACCTGCAAATAGGTTAATGAGCCTCAGAATTGCCGGAGTTGTCAAGACCAACTGTTGAGAATCCCTGTGGCGTTAAGTAGGACGTGAATCCGGCTCTGAGTAAATATCATTACCCACGCTTTCTGACTTCCTGAGCCGGGTTTTCTAGCACGCTTGGGTTTCTACCCTCCAGTTCAACTGTTTGGTGGCAGTTGGCTTGGGGGTGGCAAGAAGTATTGTTTAAAATGGCTCTCTCGGTGGGCAGAGGCCCTGGTGTTTATTCTCAGAGCTGGGTTAGCTGTAGTGTGCTTCGTGGAAAATTCATCACATTCAACTCATGTTTATGCACTGGGAAAGCAAGCCATCGGCTTATGTTCTCAGAAAAATACCTGTGCCTGGTGACGTGGAGTGTTGCATTTTGGTGTTTAATAGTCTGGAGACGTGGGAAGGCACAACCACCCTGTGATCTAAATGCTGATGCTCTGGGCCCAAACACTCCGGTCCTTACTATTCTGATGACCTGTAGGAAGAACAGTTTTAGGGTCTTTTAGTGTCAACTTCTGCCTGAAGTGCATGATACAAACAGAACATGAGCGTTCATAGCACAGGGGTACAGCTCATCACATCTTAAAAAGTGAACACACCCATGTGACCATAATTAAGGTAAAAATCAAGACGCCACTACCAACTCTATGCCCCCTCCTGGTCTCCCTCAGGAGAAACCACTACCCTGCTTTCCAACACCTGGCACTGTTTTTGCTTGTTTTTGAACTCTGTGTATGAGGAATCAGACATAGCTGGCTTTCTTTAAATACGCAGAGATTTACAAAAATGTCCCTCTTACGAGCTTTTTACATCCTTGTCCTGTTGACGAGGAAATCATTCATCTGCATCAGTTTGCTGTCTTCACCATGTGTGCAGTAGAGATATTCACATTGGAAACAAACATACACACGGCTGCCTGATAGCTTCAGTCTGCCAGTAAGCACCTCCGGATTATAAGGAAGGGAGGAAGGAACTTCTGCAATGCCTTTTCTAAAGGAGTTAAGATAACAAGAGCTTTGCTATGCAGCCACAACAAAAAGCTGAACAGTGGGAGGCCAAATCAGAGAATTTTGCTCTTTGAGCTGAAGGGTAAAGCTAGTGACATGCACAGGGAAGTCAGATTTATTGGCTGAATGTTGATGTACCAGAATGGAAAATGAGAACTTGATGTTGATTGCAGGTAGAGTTGTTTCCTACCACTTGATTTCCGTGTGTTTCCAATAAACAGGCCACTGCAGGTTATACCTTATTTTCTTTAGTTTGTAGCTGGTTTTAGCTGCAAGTAACTCCCTTAGTGTCTGGTTAAGGAAAGGACAAGTCTAATAATGATAATAATAATAATAATTAAATCATCTTTCATGACTTATCTGAATTAAAACAGTATAACTTTGTCACTAATGATAAAGCAGGCAAGGGATTTAGAACAGTCAGAGTCATGATTGTGAGTTGCAAAATAATTAAATGTTACTGCTGCGTGTAAAAATATTTGGGAGGCAACTTTACAGTGACTGAATTATGAGGTTATCTAACCACGGGCACATGAAACACACATGCAACTGTAGATTTATTTGACCACGCATCAAGCCTAGGAACTGGGTTCCAAGTGAATCAAGTACTTGTATGAAAAAAATATAATCAAATACGGATTACTTCAACGACAGCCAAAGAGTTTTTTCTCCGAGTTCCCTGCCAGCAAAAGGCAGGGGATTTATGCCACTCATTTTTGAGCAAACCACATTCCTGTAATATGACTGATTTTTCCCAGTCTCCCAGTCTACGTTTTTTTTGTTTTTTTTTTTTCAAATCTGCAACCTGGCAATTAAATCTTCTCTCTGAAAAAAGGAAAGTTCACTGAGCCGAAAAACCAAGTGCATCCCCCACTGAGAAGACTGAGATGGGAAGGAAGGGTGTTTTCTGCTGGGAAAACCCACCAATGGGATGAAAACAGAAAGTCAGGACGGGAAGGAGAAAAGTGCCTGTGCACATCGGGCATCTCACGTGTTCCAACGTATACTCACGGGAAGTTGTGTGTGTGTGCTTGTGCCTGCGTGTGTGCACTTGTCCCCGAGAGATGGGAAATATGGCTAATACTCAAAATGGTCTGTATGGCAAAAATCTAACTTGAGCTTTGCTGTTGATTGCAGTCCTTTGTGTCATGTTTTACCTTGCAAGGAAAAGGGGAAAGGCCTGGCAAAAGAAAACAATGGATTTATTAATGAAATCCATTGGATTAAAGAACGGTGTCTAATGTTTAAAAATGTGATGTTTCTCTTGTTGAGAATCTGATCTGGCAGATTCCAGGCCATGGCATTTAACCCTGATGGCTATTTCATAGAGGGTCATTTTGGAAGAGGGACAGAAAAGTGCATTGGTAATAGCTAGAGGATGCTGGGCAACAGGGTCAGCTCACCTGAACATACTGTCTCATAAAGATTATGTGTGTCTAGGCCACCTCCCCCACATAGTCCCTCGTTAGCTCGCCAATCGAAGGGGTCTAAATTTCCCCCAAATTAGGGTAATTTAAGACAAACTATCTCCAGGATGACCCACAGTTATTAAGTATAATTATAACAAGTATCTTCATTTTTCTCCCAATAGACATTTATCAGGCATGAAAGCCATCAGGTACATATTGTGGTAGGTACAAGAGAAAAGGAGAGAGTGTAACAATTGGGTAAGTCACAGTTTTGCCTAGGGGGTGTCTTTTTATCTGGGAAGTGACCTGATTTTCTGCTTTTGAAAAATCACCGTGGTGACATCATGAGGATAAGTAGGAGTTAGAAGAAGTCTATGGTAACAGCCCAGGCAGTGTGAGGATAGAGTCCTGACCTCAGGCAGCAACCCCCCAGGCAAGGGATTGTGACATACACTGCTCATTGGGAGCTACTAACCACACATTGCTACTTGAATTAAATCTTAGTTAAAATTAAATGATTTAAAACATTTAAATAACACACAAATTCTATAGTCACAGTAGCCTTATTTCAAGGGCTCACTAACCACACGTAGTGGCTACCTCACCAGACTGTGCAGTTATAGTATATTTCCACATCTACGGAACATTCTTTCACAAAAGCTGTGTAGAAGTTCATTGTTTTAAAAATCCCTGATTAATTGTGAAAGGTGATGATGTGAGAACCTGTAATGTTGCAAGGGCATGAAGTGGAACCATATCATGGAGTTGTTTTGTGGGAGTTAGTCACTTGGCTATTGATGACCCACCTTGATCCTGCCCTCACCAGAATTGCCACGTCGATGACATTTTGTGACTATCAAATGTCCTGCATAACACAGGTGACCTATTGTGAATATACAAATGCCTCTATAGCGATACCTAAAGCTAGATGGAGCCATATAAAACACCTGATCATTACATTAGCTCAGGTGCTCTGAAAAGTAGGTGCTAAGGTGAGATTAGATACATATAAAGGAAATCCCTACGAAGAGCAGAGGAAGGAGAGACTCAGAGTCAGCAGACAGAGCCTTCCAATCACTGAAGGAGAGGAGAGTAGAAGCTGACTGAGTGACAAGAAGCTTGCAATATTCCAGGAAAGTTTCAAGAAAATTCCCTAAAAGCTTCAGCCAGACTCATGCAGAGACTTTGAGTCCGAGTCGCTGAGCAGAGGAGTTCAAGCATCCCACAAATGGGCCTGCGTTGGGGAATTCTTGCATGACAACATGAAGCTTATGAAAACCAAGAATTTTCTGTAACCAGGTAAATAGAATCAAAAAGACGAAATAGGGGGCACTTCCACTCACAGAAAGATAGAGTAGAAATACTTTTTCCTATTCTTCCTGCTGAGTGCAGCTAAACTGCCCCAAGACCCTGGGCACTATGTAAAAACAGAAGGAGATTCTGGAAGGTAGAAAGAAGGCACACCAGTTAGGACCCTTAGGACCTGAGATAAGGCATGGTAGTGAGCTCCCTAGGTTCGTTTTTCGTTTTGTCTTTTTTTTTTCCTTCATATATTGAAAACTAAGTGATACTAGAAAAGCAAATAACCTAGAAATGTCAACAAAGATAAAAAATTAATAAATAAAATCCTTCTCTCCAGAGCCAATAGACCAAAAAAGAGGTAGTCTAGCAAGACAAAAACGTTTTAGAAAAATAAACAGTCTACTACTGTAGCCAAACACCACAGGGAATAAAGGAAAAAAAAAATCTGTGGCCACACCCACATCAGCAAAGGCCAAGTTTCAGAACCTAGATTTCCATCCTTACCAAGCTATAATGGGGGCTCCTCAATCTCCCTGCCAGGGTTATGTCAGAGAAGGTAGAACTGGGACCCCAGACCGCCATCTCCAAAGGGCAGACATGAGTGCCCTCCCTGAGGTGTCAGTGCAGACCATATGGGAGCCTGGACTTCCCCCCATCATGTACTAACAAGGCATCTTATCTACCTTATGGGAAGGTGTCAGAGAAGGCCTAGTGAAGAGTGAGAACTTTTACTACAACCCATGGTGTCAGCAGGTATCACATGATGAGCTGCACTCAGATCCTCCTACACTTCCCAGCCAGTTATCAAAAAGGTATATCTGTAGGCAGAGGAGAAGCCAATACTCCCATCACTCCAGCAATCACAAAAAGCCCCCTCTCCTGGGGGTATCTCCTGGGGGCAGAGACTGAGTGGAGATCCTGAGTTTCTACCCTCACCTACAATGACAAAAGGATCCCTTTCCCTCCTAAAAGGGATCAGAAAAAACAACTATAATAAAAGATTTAATGCAATTTAAAGTTTCATAACATAATATTCAATACTTCTAGTTTCAATCTAAATCACTCATCATATCAAGAAACCAGATGATCTCATAATGAAAAAATACAAGTAATAGATGCCAATGTTGAGAAATATTGGAATTTTTTGACAAAGATTTTTAAAGTAGCCATAACAAACATTCTATAATAAGTAATCAAGAACATGCTCAAAACATATTTTAAAAACAAAACGTCTCATTAAAGAAATAGAAAATATAAAGTAGAATCAAATGGAAATTTTAGAACTGAATATATAATTGAAATTTTAAAAACTCAGGGGATAGACTCAACAAAAGAATGGAGGAGACAGAAAAAAGTTTCAGTGAACTACAAGACAGAATACAAATTACATAATTCTAACAACAATAAAAATAAAATAGAAAAAAAATGACCAGTAACTCAGGCATGTGAGACTATTACAAAATATCTAACAGTCATGTTAGTGGAATCCTAGAAAGAGAGAAAAAAGAGGTTGAGACTAAAAAAAAAAAAAAAATACTCAAAGAAGCAAGGGCTGAAAACTTCAACTTTGACCAAAGACACAAACTTATAGCATAAGGAGCTAAAAAAAAAAATCTAAACAAAATAAACCCACACTACAACAAAGAGTCAAACTTCTGAAAACAAAAGCAAAGAAAAAAAGTCAAAAGCAGTGAGAAAAGCACAACTCCTTACTTATTATAGTGAAAGAATAATTTGGATGATAGTGGGTTTCTCATCATATGTCAAGGAAGCTAGAAGGAACTGGCACATACTTCAAGTGCTGAAAGTAAATAACTGTAAACCCAAAATTATATGTCCAGTAAAAATATTTTTAAGGAATGAAGGGAAAATCATTCTAAGTTGTAGAAAAACTACATGAAACTATTGCCAGCAAACCTATCCTAAAATATGCTTTTAAACAGAGGGAACAATATAAGCCAGAATTTTGACATGTTAGGAAGGATAAGAATCATAATAAGAAAAAATGTAGGCAAATATAAATTTTCTTCTCCTTTGAATCCTCTAAATCCTATTTGATTTTTGAAAATAATTATGGCAGTGTTTGATGTGGTTCTACATACATATGAAGGAACTATTCATAATAATTCATAATAGGGAACAGTGAAGGGACATAAAAGATAAAGAGCTGGGTGCAGTGGCGTATACCTGGTGGTCTCACTCACTTAGGAAGCAAAGTGGGAGGACTGCTTGAGACCAGGAATTTGAGATTGCAGTGTGCTATGATCACACCTGTGAATGGTCACTGCACTCCTGGCAATATACAGCATAGTGAGATCTTGCCTCTAAGAAAAAAAGAAAGAGAGAAGGTGGTAAAGTTTCTACACCTCACTTGAACTTCTAAATGGTGTTGCCATTAGACTGTGATGACCTATGTTTATATAATGTTATACCTTGAGTCACCACTAAAAAATCTTTACAAAGATATAAACTCATGAACACTATACATAAATCAAAATTGAATTCTAAAAATTGTTCACATAACCCACAGAAAAGCAGGAAAAACTAAACAAATGAAAAGCAGAAAGATAGAAAATAAAAACTAAAATGGCAGAGTAAAATAACAGTAATTACATTAAATGTAAATAGTCTAAATATATCAACTAAACAACAGAGTTTGGCAGGATTAATTTTATTTTGTTTAATTTATTCCCTTTATTTTATTTTATTTCATTTTAATTTCAGGTTAATTAAAGGGTACAAAAAATAGATTACAAGATTTTCATTTGTTAGGTAGAGTCCCTTCATAATTGTGTCCCTCCCCCAAGAGGTATGTCAGATACCCTAACATTATGCCCCTTAACTGGGAGCACATCCATCCACCTCATTCCTCCACTCTCCTCTCTCTCTCTTTCTCTCTCTCTCTTTGGTTCCCCTGCTGTTCTTATTAGAAAAGGATGTTGAATTTTATCAAATGGTTTTTCTATATCTAATGAGACAATTGATCATATGGTCTTTGTTCTTGCTTCTATTTATATGGTGAATTACATTTACGTATTTGTGTATGTTAAACCAGCCTTGCATCCCTGGGATGAGTTGATTTGAGTTTTTCTCTTATGTGGGCATATATTAGATAATCTACTGGCTTCATAATAGCATTCAACACATTGGATACTTGCTTTTCCATTTTTATGATACTTTACTAAGAAGAATGTATTTCAACTCCATCTAGGTTAATACAAAAGACGTAAAGTCTCCTTCTCTTTTAATGGCTGAATAGTATTCCATGGCATATATTGTTTTCTTTGCCATGGCTATTTCTTTTCTAGGTTTTCATAATTATCTTTGTTAATCCATTCCTGGGTTAGTGGGCATTTAGGTTGCTTTCACATTTTGGTAACTAAATTGAGAGGTGATAAACAATCTAGTGCAAATATCCTGATAAAATTATCTTTTTTCTTCTGGGTGGATGCCTAGTAATGGATTGCTGGATCAAATGGGAGGTCCAATTGGAGTTCTTTGGAGATTCTCTATACTTCTTTCCAAAAAGGTTGCATTAATTGTCAGTCCCACCAACAGTATAAAAGTGCACTCTTCTCTCCACATATATGCCAGCATCTGCTGCTTTGAGAATTTGTCATGTGGACTGTTCTCACTGGCGTTAGGTGATATCTCAAAGTGTTTTTCATTTGCATTACTCTGATCATTAGGGAGACAACCCTTTTTCAGATTCATACCATGCAAATATCTTTTCCCATTCTGAAGATTGTCTTTTTGCTTTAATTGTTGTATCCTTAGCTGTGCGGAAGCTTTTCAGCTTAATTAAGTCCCATTTGTTTATTTTTGTTGTTTGTGATTACTGCTGAAGTCTTCATTATAAAATCTTTCCCCAGTCTGATATCATCAAGTCTTCCCCAGACTTTCTTCTAAGATCATTATTGTTTTGTGTCTTAAATATAAATCTTTTACTGATCTTGTGTCAATTTTTGTAAGTGGTGAAAGGTGTGGCTCCATTCAGTCTTTTACATATGGTTATCCAATTCTCTGAGAAACATTTGTTGAATAGAAATTTTTTTCCCCACTGTATGCTTTTTTTTTGTTTTATCAAATATCAGATGGCAATAACACACTGGTTTCATTTTGTGGTTTTCTCTTCTGTTCCGTGTGTCTATATCACTATTTTTGTGCCAATATCATGGTGTGTTTTTGTTTTTGTTTTAGACACAGAGTTATACTTTGTCACCCTCAGTAGAGTGCCATGTCATCATAGGTCACAGCAACCTCCAGCTCTTAGGTGATTCTCTTGTCTCAGCCTCTCAAGTAGCTGGGACTACAGGCACCCACCACAGCGCCAGGCTATTTTTTTGTTGCAGTTTGGCAGGGGCCAGGTTTGAATCCACCACCTTCAGTATATGGGACTGGGGCCTTACTCACTGAGCCACAGGCACCACCCCTATCATGGTGTTTTGATCACTGTTGACTTGTAAAATAAGCTGAAGTCCGGTAGAGTGATACTCCAGGTTTGTTTTTATTATCAAAAATTGCCTCGGCTCTATGGAGTCTTTTTCTGGTTCTATATAAAATAAAGTACTATGTTTTCCAGTTCTTTGGAGTATGATATTGGTGTTTTAATGTGGATTGCATTGAATCTATAGATTGCCTTGGGTAGAAGAGGTATTTTAACAATGTTGATTCTTTCTAGGCAAGAGCTTGGTATGTTCTTCCATTTGCTAATGTCTTCTGCTATTTTTTTCCTTAGGGTTTCATAATTCTCTTTGTAGAGGTCCTTAACCTCTTTTGTTAGGTATATTCCTAAGTATTTCATTTTCTTTGAAGCTACTGTTAAGGGAATTGTATCTTGATTTGCTTCTCAACTTGGCCATTATTGGCATATACAAAGGCTACTAATTTGTGGACATTGGTTTTTATACCCTGAGATGTTACTGTATTTCTTGATCACTTCCTGGAATTTTGTGGTTGAGTCTCTGGGTTTTTCTAAGTATAAGATCATGCCATCAGCAAAAACCTCCTCTACCCCTTTATATCCTTCTCTTTCCTAATTGCCTTGGCTAGGACTTCCAGAACTATATTGAATAGTAGTGGTGATAGTGGACATCCTTGTCTGGTTACAGTTCTAAGTGGAAATGCCTTCAGTTTTACTCCCTTCAGTATGATATTAGCTGTGGGTTTGTCAAAGATGGCTTATAAATCAGCTTAAGAAATGTGCCACCTATGCCTACTGTCTTAAATGTTCTTGTTAGAAAAGGATGCTGAATTTTATCAAATGGTTTTTCTACATCTATTGAGAAGATCATATGCTCTTTGTTTTTGCTTCTATTTATATGATGAATTACATTTATGGGTTTGTGTATACTAAACCAGCCTTGCATCCCTGGGATGAAGCCTACTTTATTGTGATACATAATTATTTTAATGTGTAGCTGTAATCTATTAGCACTTTTATTGAGATTTTATTGAGTATTTTTTGCATTGATTTTTATTAGTGAAATTGGTCTATAGTTATCTTTTTTAATTGGGTCTTTTCCTGACTTTTGAATCAGGGTGATGTTCATAGAATGTGTTGAGGAAGGTTCCTTCCTTCTCAATGTTTTGAAATAGGTTCTGGAGTATAGGTACAAGCTCATCTTTGAAGGTTTGATAGAATTCTTCTGTGAAGCTGTCTAGTCCAGGGTTTTTTTTGTTGGAAGATTTTTTGTTTCTTCAATCTCAGTGGTTGATATTGGTCAAACAAAAGATGCATTTATTCCTATTTAAGTCTAGGGAGATAGTGTATTCCAAATCTTGGTCCATTTCCTTCACATTATCAAATTTCTGGGCATAGAGCATTTTTGTATTAGTCAGAAATAATATCTTGTATCTCTGTGGTATCAGTTTCATTTCCTCCTTTTCATTTCTTTTCTTTTTTTTTTTTTGAGACAGAGCCTCAAGCTGTTACCCTGGATAGAGTGCCGTGGCATCACAGCTCACAGCAACCTCCAATTCCTGGGCGCAAGTGAGTCTCATGCCTCCACCTCCCAAGTAGCTGGGACTATAGACGTCCGCCACAAAGCCTGGCCATTTTTTGGTTGCAGCCATCATTGTTTGGTAGGCCCGGGCTGGATTCGAACCTGCCAGCTCAGGTGTACGTGGCTGGTGCCTTAGCCTGTTGAGCCACAGGCGCCGGGCCCCTCCTTTTCATTTCTGATTGAAGTTATTGAAGATTTTACTTTTCTGGTTCCAGTTAATCTGGCCAAAGGTTTATTGGTTTTATTTATCTTTTTGAAGAACCAGCCTTTTGTTTCATTAATTTTCTGAATGATTCTTTTGTTTTCTATTTTTTATTTCTTATTTAATTTTGGTTGTTTCTTTTCTTCTGCTAGGTTTGAGATTAAATTGCTCTTCCTTTTCCATTTCTTGAAGATGATTCATTAGGTTTTTGATGTTCTCTCTTTCTGCTTTTCAGATGTAGGCATTTAATCCAATAAATTTCCCTCTTAGGACTGAGTTTGCAGTATCCCACAGGTTTTAGTAGCTGGTGTCATCATTATCGTTATGTTAAAGGAAGTTAATGATTTCCTCCTTTATCTCTTCCTTGACCCAACTGTCATTCAGCATAAGGTTTTTTCATTTCCATGCCTTTGTGGGGAGTTGAACATTTTTGTGGGAGTTGAGTTCTACCTTTATTGTCTTATATCTGAAAAGATACAAGATGTGATTTCAATTCTTTTGATTTTGTGAAGGCTTGATTGTGTCCTAGGATATGGTCTATTTTGTAGGATGTTCCATGGGCTGATGAGAAGAACATATATTCCTTAGATTTGGGATGGTGTGTTCTGTATACAATTGTTCTAGGGTCACATTTAAGTCCCTTGTATCTTTGTTTAGTTTCTGTTTAAAGGATCTGCCCAGTTCTGTAAGAGGGGTGTTAAAGTTCCAAGCTATTATGATGTTAAAAATATAACATTGCTCATACCAATTAACAGTTTATGTTGGGTGCATAAATATTTAGAATTGAAATGTCCTGTTGTTGTATTGTTCCTTTTACCAGTATGAAGTGACCAGGGTAAATTTTAAAAGTTGACCCAACTATATGCTTTTTATAAGATTCTCACTTCAACTATAACAATATACTCATGTTGAAAGGAAAAGGATGGAAAAAAATGTGTTCACCACACACATGAACCTAGTATATTTACACATATGTAAACCTGAATCAAAAGAAAGCAGAAATGGCTGTATTAATGTAAGAAAGACTTTAAAGAAAATTACCAAAGACAAAAAGGGACATTTCAATCCACCAAGAAGACATAATAATCTTTCTTATATGTGTATGAACCAAACAACAGAGCTACAAAGTATGTAAAGCCAAGACTCATAAAATTGAATGGAGACAGCAGAATTATATGTGAGACCTCAGCAATGAATGGACTAGACAGGAAATTTGCATAGATATCAAAGAACTCAAAACCACCATCAACCAACAGAATCTAATTGGCATCTATAGAGTGTGCTTCACCAAACAATACCAGAATGCACTTTCCATGTGCCCACAGAATATAGACCAAGACAGACCATGTCCTGAGCCATAAAACAAGCCTTCTCAATTTAAAATAATTAAGATAGGCCTAAGACACAGAACAAAAGCCCAATTTTTTTTTCTTTGAGACAGTGTCTCAAGCTGTCACCCTGGGTAGAGTGCTGTGATGTCACAGCTCACAGCAACCTACAACTCTTGGGCTTAAGCAATTCTCTTGCCTCAGCCTCCCAAGTAGCTGGGACTACTGGCACCTGCCACAATACCTGGCTTTTGTTATTATTGTTGTTGTTGTCATCATTGTTGTTTGGTGGGCCTGGGCTGGACTTGAACCCACCAGGTGAAGTGTATGTGGCTGGCATCCTAGGCTTTTGAGCTACAGGCACCGAGCCTCAAAGGCCCAATATAGCATGCTATCTTGACATTTGGTAAAATTGAGAGTGCTTCATCTGGTTTAGCCACAAGTTCCCTTCCTCTCTGCTGTCGTGAAGAGTGTGAAGGTCACCTAACCAAACAACCTTCCTTATAAAGAGGAACAGCCACAGTTCCTGCATATCCCTGAGTAGCAAGTTTCTCTGCCAGCCATAGACTTATTCAAAAAAGCAAATAACATACTATTATGGGAATCAGGGGACACTTCATCCTCTAAATACTACAAAGTCTTCCTGACACAACCCATAGGTGTTCACTCTCTTTCCAAACATAACCCCCATGTGGCCCTGTGTGGTGTGCAGTGCCTTCCTTCTTCATATATGCAAATAAACTTCTATCAGTCTCATCTATACAGCGTCTAGTGTGGTAAGGGTGCCAACTGTGCCATCTCCATAACCCTGGGGTAGAAATTCCTTTCTCCCCAATCAAGTTAACAGGAGAAAATTTAAACATGAAGTCTCCAACACAAGGGATGCAACCAAATAGCAGTTACAGAAAGGCAGCAGTAAAGTCTAACACCCAGAAATTAAACAACACGCTTCTAATTAATCTGTGGGTAGAAGAGAAAATCTGAAGGGAAATAAAAACGACTTGACGAGTGACCAAAGATAAAAAATGATGATGGGGAGGAAGGACGTGAGGAGGATTTGAAGTTTGGATGATGAGAAGCAGGAGATAAGCTAGCCATTATAAATCAGCTTGAGAAATCAGTACAGATCAGTGCATTCCCTTAACTAGCTAACCACCTTGGAGAGTAGAAGCAGGTTCAGAGAAAGAAAAGGTTGATAGTAGAAAGATGGAAAGAGAAAAATGAAGCCAAAATATGGAACTGCTGCCTGGAAACAGACCCAAGCGAATTGCTTTCACCCGGTATAGCAATGAAATCATGGAAGAAGGCAGGAAAGGGCTGAGGTTGCTGTGTGACACTAAAAAATCCCTTCTTCCTTCCTCCCTTCCTTCTTTATCCGGTTCCCCATTGGTTAGCCCTTTTTAGTGGGAATTCTGATAAGGAACATGTACACTTAAAATGTAGTAATGTGATGGAAGTTCTGTGTAAAATTGTTCTGGGCAAATGCAGGTTAGTTTTTTGACCTTATCTTTACCTTTGTGGGAGCCCAGGTCTGTTTACCTGTTCAGAACTTGCGGATATATGGGAGATTTTATTTTGCAATTATAACTACAAAGATATGGAATGAGGCAAATAAAAAAAAAATCACTTAATTAAAACTTTTTATTAATTTATCATTTATTACTTCATTTGTTCTATTCAACTTGATTTTCTAAATTCCTGTAAAGTATTGCTGCTCAAGTAAGCCGAATCACTTCTCTGCCCATGGGTAAGCCAAGTTCATTTCTATTCCCAAATCTCTGAAAGTCAGTTAGTTTTATTTTCTAACAGGGTAGTAGTAACTAACTTTTAAAAGCCCGCATAGTATAGTAGTATGGTTGAAACAGCATTGATTATATGTAACACCTTTATATACTATGTATATAATTATATGTATAACTATATTTAAATATGTATAAACATGTACATCTACATATGTCTGCAGAGTTATATGTTTATGATATTCATATATTTATAACCAAAAGGATAATTATAGAAAGCTATTAATACTCATCTCTGAGTTGTGGCCCATGTGTTAATACTAAAAGGAAGAAGAGTTCAGTTACCAATACACACAACTTGCAAAATAATTAGTGTAGGAATGTGCAGGGGCATGTATGCACACAAACATACAAACACACACACTCCACTTTTAATTATTTTTCCAGTTTTCTTATAAATATCTTCATCCACAAAAAATCCTAAAACTGTCCATAAAATTATGATACACCTGTTAGGAAATTGTGACGTTCCTTATTCATAACACCATGCATGATGATCTAAGTGCTTTGGAGTAAGGGGGAAAAAGGTTCACATTCTCAAGGAGGATTTTATATCAACCTTTCTATTATTCTTCCTAGGCCACTCTAGGAATAAATAAGGTAGTCTCATCTACTTTCCTATAATTTTTCTGGAGTTTAATTGTGATTTTAAAAAAAAGCACCAAAAATTACTGCACACAAAAAAATCACTCTCCACTAATTCTCCATTTTCATTTTCCTTTTTCACATTATACTTCCCTTTTTAACATATACAGAGCAATTTAAAACAAAAACGCAGGCTCAGCACCTGTAGCACAGCGGTTAGGGCGCTAGCCACATACACTGGTGTTGATGGGTTCGAAACCCGATCCTGGCCGGCTAAACAAACAAACAAAAAAATAGCTGGGCATTGTGGCGGGCGCCTGTAGTCCCAGCTACCTGGGAGGCTGAGGCAAGAGAATTGCTTTAGCCCAAGCGTTGGAGGTCTACCAAAGGCAACCTAGTGAGACTCTGTCTCAAAAAAACAAACAAACAAATAAAAAACACAACTTGAGACAGCTAAGCTGCAGCAAGGGATGTATATCAGGTGTAGTCAATAAGTAAATCCTGTGTTAATAATACGCATGCACACAATCTCTTTTCATCATAGCATTATTCCTATTTAATAAGCATTTTGAAGACTGCTAATTATTCTCAAATAACTAGTAGCTTAAAAGAAGGAAGTGAAAGAGAGGGAAGGAATGCATAGCTTATAAAAACATGTCACATAAAAATGCTGATGATACAATAATTGATTTAAATGTCGAATATAAAATTGTATAAGTATAAAAAATATGAGATTACAATTAAGCAAAGTTACAAATATCTAAGACTATAATAGCAAAAAGACAAGAAAGACATTAAAATATTATTTATTAGAGATGAAAATAAGCGAATATTTTTCTTTAGTCCATACCTTTGTAGTTTCAAAGTTTTCTGTAATAAGACTATCTTCCTCTGTCTAATAAAAGATTATCTTTGCATGAAGTAAAATAAAATTGGCCTTAAGAGTTAAAATTTTAGAATTAAAATTAGTCACACTTTCTGTTTAAATTTTAATTGGAGATAGTTTCTTCTAGAAGAGACACTGAACCTTTGAGAAAACAATTTCTGGTGTAAGCCAATATTTTTGTACTCTGAGTTCTGTAACTAAAGCAATTTTATATTTAATCCTGTGGTAGAACTGGTTGCTAAGGTACTAAATTACCAGTTTATATAATCCCCAGTTAAGGCATTGATTAGAAATGAGGCAAAATTTGGGCAGTGTTTTCAAAAGAAGAACAGAAAAGAAAATCCCTGATAGAAAAGACTCATAAGTACTGAGAGGTGAACATAGCAATGATGAGACATTTTTATACATACAAAACAAAGCCATGGCAATACCACTAAGGAATGACCTAAGACGATATAAACAGCCTAAACCTAGGGTCAGACAAGCCAGTGTTCAAATCTCTCTGCTCCTTGCTACGATCTTCTACAAGGTATTTATCCCTATTTAGCCTCAGCTTTCTCATCTATGAATGGAATATAATCATAACTTCTGTAAAGATTAAATACAGAAAAATACACATGTATCCCTGGTATGAGGTACATGTAAGGAAATAATTACCTTCTTACATAATAAATGGTCAATATTTTAGATTTGTCCTTGCCCATTTTCTTATATAATCATTTTACCTTTTCTTCTCTTATTAGTTAGGAATGTATTTGTCTTCAAGTAACAGAAGAACCAGCCTAAGAGCTGTCCCAAGTAATGAGATGTGTCCTGGCCAGGACAGCCAGCACTAGCTCAGTTGCTTGTTAATGTCGCCAAGGTCCAGGTTCTTCCCACAGTTTCCCTCCACCATCCTCCGTGGGTTGGCTTTCGTCTTCATTCCTCTTGCCTCATGGCCACAAGAATCTATATTATGCCATTGTTGGTTGGTCTGTTAGATCTAGTTTGTTTACGGGGTATTCAAGTCTTCTCTTTCTTTGTTGGTCTTGTGCCTAGTTGTTATATTCATTATTGAAAGTAGGGTGTTAAAATCATCAGCTATTTTTGTTGAACTGCTCATTTCTACATTCAATTCTGTCAGTTTTCACTTCATATATTTTGGGGCTGTGCTGTTAGATGTATATGTGTTTATAATTGTTTTATCTTCATAATGTAACATGACAGATCAGCTCTCTTATCTTTATCTCTAGTAATATTACAGATTGTTCTTCATCTATGATTTTTCAGCTTATGATGGTTATATTCATTTCAATATATTTATACAGATTCAATAAACTCCTCAACTTATGATGGTGTTACATCTGGATAAATCTATCAAACGTTGAAAATACCATAAATGAAAAACACACTTTTAAATCATATTATTTTCAACTTACAATGAGTTTATTGGAATATAACCGTATTGTAAGTCAAGGAGCATCTGTATATGTTTTAAAATCTATTTCATCGGACAGCACATCCACTCCAGCTCTCTTATGATTGTGACTTAAGTGATTTATCTTTTTCTATCCTTTTACTCTCAATCTACTTTTTCTTCAAATACGATGTGTGTCTCCTGTATATTACAGAGAGTTGAATCTGTGGCTCAGTGAGTGAGGGTCCGGCCTCATATACCAAGGGTAGTGGGTTCAAACCCAACCCCCACCAAACTGCAACGAAAAAATGGCCAGGCGTTGTGGCAGGCACCAGTGGTCCCAGTTACTTGGGAGGCTGAGACAGGAGAATCGCCTAAGCCCAGGAGCTGGAGGTTGCTGTGAGCTGTGAAGCCATGACACTCTACTGAGGGTGGTGACAAAGTGACACTGTCTCAAAAAAAAAAAAAAAAAAGAATCTTATCATTTTTAAGTCATTAAAAGTAAGTCATTTTTAAGTATCATTTTTACAGTCTGACGATCTGTATTTGACTGGATTATTTAATCCATTCGCATTTAATGGCATTATTGATATTTGCATTTTGTTTCTGAATTTACATCTGCTATCTTACTTTTTGTTTTTCCTACTTTACATTTTTTTCACTTTCTTCCCTTCTTACTGCTTTCTTTTGCATTAAGTAAATAATACATTTATTGTAATATTTTAATTCCCATAATGATTTTTCATGTTATTTTTTAGCTATTTTCTTAATGGTTGTTCTAGCCTTACAATAGGTATCTTTTATTTATTTATTTATTTATTTGCAGTTTTTGGCTGGTGCTGGGTTTGAACCCACCACCTCCAGCATATGGGGCCAGTGCCCTACTCCCTTGAGCCACAGGCATCACCCTACAATATGTATCTTAATTTATCAAGATTGACTTTCTATTTCTAATTTCAGTTATACATGGAAATGTTACTCCTATAAAATTCTATTCCTTCTGTTCTTGATCTCATTAATTATTAATGAATTTTTTCATTTCAGCTAATGCACTTTTCAACTGCAAATTTTCATCATTCCTGTCTCTCATTTCTATCTCCTTATTTTCATTCTCCATATGAAATATTGTTATATTTTCTTTTACCTCTTTATACATGGTTTCCATAGTTTTTTAACATATGTATAATACATGACATCTAAACCTTCTCAGAAAAAGGTTATTCTTTCCTGCTTTTTCCCCTATAAATGGGTCATACTTTTCCTATGTCTTTGCATGTCTTATTTTGTGTTGAAAACTAGATATTTTATCATATGTTGTAGAAAGTCTGTGTACTGTCCCTCTTCCCAGAGTATAGCTATGTTGTTTGTTTATTTGTTAGAGATTTGACTGAGCCTCTTCAGTAAAGTGCATTTACGCTGCAGTATGAAGCCTCTGATGTTTCTCCTTGGAGTGCACAGACTCGAGTATGAGCACAGGTGCCCTGACACAGGTAACACTGGTTTTAGCCAGGTTCTCTCTGAATGCTTCTTTTCCATGATCTCACTCCTAAGCTTCCAGCTTGTCTGCCTTCATTAGTGTCAAAACAGCAGTGAGGTTTCACTAATTCCCTAAGTTTTGTATTGTTTTCCATAAAATCTAGGTTATAAATTTCTCCACCCTCTAATGCAGGGTCACTTTTCAGAAGTCTTTGAGGGCAGGAAGTGAGACTTGTTCTGACCCTAGGAGGGCTCTTCTTAGCTGTTTCTCTTCCTGGTTCTTAAATTTCTAGCTGGTCTAGATTTTACATGTTGGTATAATGGGTCAGCCACTCTCCTCATAATTGCTTACCACCAAAATTACCATTGATTTCAACATTACTCTTAGGCTTGAAACTCCCCCACTTTATTCGGGATAAAGTCAGTCTCCTTATAGAAAGCTATAGAACTACTTGTTTTTAGGGTCTGCCTCTCCCCTGAGCAGAACCTCTGTAGGACTACTCTGGAGCCAGAGGTAGGGACAGTGGCACACCATCTCTTGGGGTACTGGATGGGGACGTCGCTTCTCAGCTTGCTTTTTAAAAGGATGTTACTTTCGAGGGGAGCAATTTCAGATTGAGAGGAAAATTGAGAAGAGGATACAGAGATTTCCCATATATTTCCCACCCCCAAACATGCATAGCATCCCTTATTTTCAATATTCCCCACCAGACTGGCACATCTGTTATATTTATTGAACGTACACTGATACATCATAATCACCAAAATTCTGTAATCTAGTGTTTTTTCTTGGCATTGAGTATTCTAAGGGTTTGAGTAAATGTATAATAACATCTGTCTAATCCATAATTATAGTATCATCCAGATTAGTTTCACTGCGCTAACATTCCTTGTGCTCTGCCAGTTTATTTCCCTTACTGACCACCTGACAGCCATTGGTACTTTTATTCTCTTCATAGTTTTGCCTTTTCCAGAATGTCATATACATGTAGCTGGAATCATACTGTATATAGACTTTTCAGGTTGGTTTCTTTCACTTAGTAATATGCCTTTTAGTTTCTTCCATGTCTTCTCCTGGCTTCATAGTTCATTCTTCTTAGTATTGGACAATACTCCATTGTCTGGATGTATTATAGTTTATTTATCCATGTATTTACTAAAGCATGTCTTGGTTGCTTCCAAGATTTAGTAATTGTGAATAAAGATGCTATAAACATCTGTGTGCAGGCTCTGGTGTTAGAATCATATGTTTTAACTCCTTTGGGTAAATACCAAGAAGCATTATTGCTAGCTCATATGTTAAGACTATCTTCCAAAGTGGCTGTATCATTTTGTATTCACATTAGCATTGAATCCCTGTTGCTCCACATCTTCACCAGCATTTGGTGTTGTCAACGTTTCAAATCTGGGCTATACTAATAGGTAAGTAGTATTATCTCATTTCAGTTTTAATTTGCACTTTCTTGAGAATATGTGAAGTAGAACACCTTTTTCTTGTGCTTATTTGCTTTCTGCATATCTCCTTTGGTCAGGTATCTGTTAAGGTCTCTGACTCATTTGTTTAATTGTTCTATTTGTATTTTTAATGCTGAGTTTTAAGAGTTCTTTGCATATTTTAATAATATTCCCTTATCAGATGTGTATTTTGCTAATATTTTCTCCCAGTCTGTGGTTCATCTTCTTGTCATTGTCTTGCTACTGTCTTCTCAGAGAAGTTTTTAATTTTAGTGAAGTCCAGATTACCAATTGTTTAGTATTGTACCTAAAAAGTATTCTCCATAACCAAAGTCATGTAGGTTTTTCCCTAGGTTATAATCTAGGAGTTTATAGTTTTGTGTGTTACACTTAGATATATGATTTATTTTATTTGATTTTTTGAAAGATATAAAATCTGTGCCTAGATTCCTTTTTGTTTGTTTGTTTTGTATGTGGATGTTCAGTTGTTTCAGCACCATTTTTTAAAAAGAATATCTTTGCTTCATTACATCGTCTTTGCTCCTTTGACAAAGATAAGGTGACTATATTTATGTGGGTCTAGTTCAGATATATTCTGTCCCACTGATCTACTTGTCTTGGTTACCAATATCATACCATCTTGGTTATTATAACTTTATACTAAGTATTAAAGTTGGGTAGCATCAGTTTTCCAACTTTATTCTTGTTTTTTAGTATTGTGTAGACTATTCTGGGTCTATTGCTTCTCTGTATAAAGTCAGTTTCTTGATATCTACAAAGTGACTTGCTGAGATTTTTAATGACATTGCACTGAATGTATAGATCAAGTTAGGAAGAACCAGCATCTTGACAGTATTGAATCATCGTTTCTATGAATGTGGAACAGTTCTACATTTACTTACTCTGATTTCATTCATCAGAGTTTTGTACATTTGCTGATACAGAATTCACACATATTTTGTTAGATTTATACTTAAGCATCTTATTTTAGGGGGTGCTAATGTAAATGGTATTGTGTTTTTAATTTCAAACTTCAGTATTCATTGATGCCATATAAAAATGGGATTGATTTTTGTACATTAACATTGTATCCTGCAACCTTGTTATAATAGCTTGTTAGTTCCCTAAGGGTTTTTTAGTTATTGTTCTTATTGTTAATTATTTTGGATTTTCTATAGAGATCAACCTGCCATCTACAAATAAAAAATAGTTTTGCTTTTTCTTTCTCAATCTATATACCTTTTCTTTTCTTCTCTTGCCTTATTGCATTATTGAAGACTTTCAGTACAATGTTGAAAACTAGAGAGTGATGATGATCCTTGCTCTGTTTCTAATCTTTGCAGGCAGGTTTCTAGTTTCTCTCTTTTAAATATTATCAGTGTGTCGTTTTGTAGATGATTGGTTTTTATGAAGTTGGGAAAGTTCCCTTATATACCTAACTTACTAACAGTTTTTCTTATGACTGAATGTTACATTTGTCAATGATTTTTCTGTCTCCATTGATATGATCATGTGGGTTTTCTTCCCTAGTCTGTTGATGTTATGGACTACAATTTTTAAGTGTTGAACCAGCCTTGCATATCCAGGATAAATCTCACTTGGTCATGGTGTATAGTTCTTCTAATACATTGTAGATTTGATTTACTAACATTTTCTTTAGGATTTTTTGCATCTATGTTCATTAGAAATATTTATTTCTACTTTTCTTATAATGTCTTTGTCTGGTTTTGATATTAGAGTAATGCTGACCTCATAAAATGAAGAAAGTGTTCCCTTTGTTATTTGTTCTCTAAAAGAGATTATACAGAATTGACATAATTTCTTCCTTATATATTTGATAGAATTCATCAGTGAATCTATTCAGGTTTAGTATGCTCTGTTTTAGAAGCTCAGTAATTACCAATTTAACTTCTTTAATAGGGACAAAACTATTTAGATTGTCTGTTTCTTCTTGTGTGAATTGTGGTATGTTTTGTCAAGGAATTGGTCCATTTGATCTAGGTTGTAAGATTTCCAGACATAAAATTGTTCATAGTATTACTTTATTATTATTGCTATCTTTTTAATGTTCATGGTATCATAGTAATAGCCTTGCTTTCATTTCTGGCATTGTTAATGAGCTCTCTTTCTCTCTCTCTTTTTAGTTTGGTTAAATAGTTGGTGGTTTTATTGATCTTTTCAAAGAATAAGTTTCTTTTGTTTCATTGTTTTTCTCTATTGATATCCTGTTTTAAATTTCATTCATTTCTTCTTTAATTTTTATTTTTTTCCTCCTTGCTTTGGATTTAATTTGCTCTTCTCTATCTAGTTTCCTAAAGTAAAAGCTTTGATTACTAATCTAGATATTTCTTTTCTAACATATGTGTAGACTATTATAAGTTTCTCTTTAAGTATTACTTTTGCTGTATCTCATAAATTTTGATAAGTGTATTTTTATTTTCATTTAGTTCAAAATATTTTTTAATTTCTTTTAAGATTTCTCCTTTGAGCCATATGTTATTTGGAAGTGTGTTGTTTAATTTCTATGTGAGGATTTTGTGGTTATATTTCTGTTACTTTTTTCTAGTTTAATTTTATGATGGTCTAAAAGCAGACATTACATGATTTCTATTCTTTTTTATTTTTTAGGTGTGTTTTATAGCCCAGAAGTGATCTTAGTGAATGTATCATGTGGGCTTGAGAAAAACGTGTATTCTTCTTTTGTTGAATGAATTGGTTTATAGATGTCAATTATATTCACTTGATTAATGCTGTTACTGAATTCAACTATGTTCTTACTGATTTTCTGCTTGTTAAATCTGATCATTTTGATAGAGGGATGTTGAAGTTTCCAATTATCATAATGGACTTATCATCTATTTCTCCTTGCAGTTCTATCAGATTTTCCCTCGTCTACTTTGACACTGTTGTTAGGCACATACAAATGAAAGATTTTTAGGTCTTCTTGCAGAGTTGACCCTTTTATCATTATGGCCTTTCCTTATCCCTGATAGCTTTATTGATATCTCTATGCAATTAATATAGCTACTCCTGTTTTCCTTCAGTTTGGGTTTGCAATATAACTTAACTTTTCTCCATCTATTTATTTGTTTATTTATTTATTTATTGAGACAGAGCCTCAAGCTGTCACCCTGGATAGAGTGCTGTGGCATCACAGCTCACAGAAACTTCCAATTCCTGGGCTCAAGCGAGTCTTTTGCCTTCGCCTCCCAAGTAGCTGGGACTACAGGCGCCCGCCACAACTCCCGGCCATTTTTTGGTTCCAGCCGTCATTGTTGTTTGGCGGGCCCATGCTGGATTCAAACCCGCCAGCTCAGGTGTACATGGCTGGTTCCTTAGCCCGCTGAGCCACAGGCACAGAACTCATCTATTTATTTTTAATCTGTACGTGTCTTTATATTTAAAGCGGGTTTCCTGTAGGCAGCATGGAGTTAG
>CAUYON010032342.1:0-24377 GCA_963573935.1 Arctocebus calabarensis
TTTTTTTTTTTTGCTAATCACCTTTTGTTAGTGTGTGTGTGTTTAATGTGTGGCCCAAGATAACTCTTATTCTTCCAATGTGCACACAGTGAAAAACAAGTTAGACGTCTCTGTATGATTGGGATCAAAAAAAATGGGTTCCTTCTACTTTTCTATGTTCCTTGGCCAGATTACAAATTAAATCGATATAAGATAGATTGACAGGACAAAAATAACATTTTAATTATGTATATACTCATGGGTGTCTCAGAAAATATGGGACTTGAAAGGGTCAGATGATTGAAGATTATACATATGATACCTTGAGCTACAGAAAGAAATCAAGGCTTGGCGCTGCTGGCAGTGGGGGCAGGTATGGTGACACAAGTTGTGGAAAGGTAAGGGGAGGTATTATCTGGTTGTCATGTTGAATTTATGCAATTGACATTTCCCAAGTAGTAGAAGTAGTCTGGAACAGCCTTCTTCATGATACAGATACTTTAATAATGTAGATTTCCCTTATAAATTTCATTTACAGAAGAACAGTTTTTCAGAGCTACTCCTGTGTCAGCAGTTTCTTGGAAAAGCCAGGTCATAATATGCCAAAGATGTATATTTCGAGGTGACATATTCCAGTCTCCTACAGTAATACTTTGGGGTAGTGTGACCTGAGTCCCAACTGAGGGCATCTATCCATATCTGAGAACATTTCTGGTTGGCGGAACTCGGGGGGTCGGGGGCAAGGGTGAGGTGCTAACCTAGTCCTCAATACCACATAATGCACAGGATAGCACCCCAAGACGAAGTATTTCCCAGCCTCGTATCTCAATAGTGTGAAGTTGAGGGACCCTGCTTTAGATAATGTATATAGATACACAGAAAACAAGTGGCCTGATGTCTCAGTCAAGCCTAAGGAGCAGAGCCCCCAGGGGACCTTGGAAAGCAGGCACATGTCTACCTGGACCAGGGCAGGAGACACAAGGCAGCCTCTGGGAGGGAGGGTTCAGCTGGTTGCCGTACCACGGAGAGGAGAGGGCTTAGAATTCAGGCTGTGAACAGAGCCTCAAGGTGGCCTTTGAAGACTTGTTTTTGTGGTACCAAGAAAGCTGCTGCTATGCATGGGCTCAGGGATATGCCATCTCCTCCAGAAAGCTGCCTGAACCCTCCAAATTGGCGTCACCTCCCCCCATTAGTAGTGGTCAGTCCATAGGTTTGAGGTCCGTATTCTTTTACCCACTACTGCATCCTGCCACTGTGGCCCATGGGCTGTAAGCCCTCTGGGGACAAAAGTCCTGTGTTTTAAAAATACATCTTCTTGGTCCACAGCGCACAGCACACAGCCATGCCAACAGAATGGTTGCCGAGTTGCCATCAATACTTCGTTCTCCCCCCAAAATTAGAAATTCTGCAAACATGCATTTAAATAAAACATATAAAATGGGAAGGAAAAAAGAATATAATCTACTGTTTTCCTCTGGAAAGATCACTTAGCAAAGTCTACCTTTGAAAACCTGTTTATCTTTTTGTTCAGTGCTAATCATCTGCCCGACTGCCTTCCCTCCTCTTTAACTTTTTTCGTAGTTTCCAGTAGTAATACAGTTCATCTTGAAATTTCACTGTTGCAGTTCATAAATGGTTCTCACTCTTAATTTATCTAATATATCTTTAATCTAGATATGCCTATAATCAAAGCATAGAGCAAAGTTTGGCTAGCGTTCACTATAGAACGCAAAAAAATTTTTTTTCACTCTATAATTCATTAATTTGCTAATGGTTTTCCCTATAAGAGGCAATTTGACCCTGCTCAGCTTTTAGTTACAACAAAAAATTCTTTGGGGCTTTCTCTCTGCTTTAGGTATTCAACATTAACTTTTCCATAGAATGCTTGAAAAAGAATTGAGCATTTTTGAAATAAAAGGCAATTTTCCATGATAAAATATTCAAGACAGGTTTAGTACTTTCCATACTTTCCATTCCTAAAAGGTAAGAAACTCATCTCCAAAGATCCAAATATCTTAGACTCCACTTACTAATTAACAGGTTATTAACAGGTTACTAACCTCATTAACAGGTTATTCTTCACCCTATAAAACCATTTATCAAGTGATTCGACCCAAGATTATTTTCATTCAGCAGCACCTACTCTCAAACACATTTAAATTGAAATGGTATTCACACAGCTTTTGGGGAACCAGAAGAACTTTCCAAGAGCTGAGGTATGACGAACGAGCCCAATCTTTTAATTTTGCCAGGGAGGAAACTGAGGCTAAGAAGGCACATGAGCTCTCAAAGCTGCAGGGTTAATAGTGGGCACTTATTAAGGGCCTGTGCTCCTCGCATGCTCACCCCTTTCAGCATGTCCAGGCCACCATCACATCTTGCTTGGACTGGTGCGGGAGTCTCCTAAGTCCTGTGTTTACCCTCCCTCCTACAAACCACTCTCCCCCACTCTCTCCCACTCCCCACAGCAGCCAGAAGGATGCACCTACAACAGAAGGGAAACCACATCACTCCTTCACTCAGAAATGTCCAAGGTCTTCCCACCCCCCCTGAGTAAAAGCTAATCTTCACCACAGTGTACAAGGCCTGTCCATTCCTAAATACTCATCTCTTCAGTCACTGCCCCTGCCCCAACATGCTCCACCTCTGGGACTTTGCCTTTGCAGGTCCCTCTGCCAGCAACTTCTTCCTCCATATGACTCCCTCCCCCCCCCTCCTTTAGGGGTCTTCTCCAATGTCACTAACCCAGAGGCTACTGTGACCACCCTGTGTAAATAGCACTACCCTACCTTCTACCTTTCTTTCTCTCCTTAATCTGCCTTACTAATTTTTTTTTCTTTTTTTCTCAACCTCTAAAATGGTAGAGAATGGACTGTTCTAATAAGGAACAGTCACTTTTTTCTCACACTTTTACTGCCTCTCAATTAAGTTAATATAGATTTGTTTATTGACTGCCTTTCCCCACTAGAATACAAGCTCAACGAAAAATTCCCTACTCGACCCCTAGAGCCTAGTGTATAGTAGGAACTCAGTATTTTTGTAAAATAAGTGTTTACTATTCTAAGGAAGATAAAGGAAGCAATTTACTTAATCTTCCCAATTGCCTGAGGTAGACATCATCATCATCATCATTGTCATCTCTGGTTCACAGATGAAGAAACTAAGGCATGCAGAAGTAACTGCAAGATCACCCAGCAAGTCAATAGTAGAGCCAGGATTTGAACCCAGGGCTCTGGCTTTTTTTTTTTTTTTTAAGAGACAGAGTCTCACTTTGTCACCCTTGGTAGAGTGCAATGGCTTCACAGCTCACAGCAACCTCCAGCTCCTGGGCTTAGGTGATTCTCTTGTCTCAGCTTCCCAAGTAACTAGGACCACAGGCGCCCGCCACAACGCCTGGCTATTTGCTGGGTTTCAACCTGTCACCCTTGGTATATGGGGCAGCCCCGCCCCCCAGCTTTTTAACCACCATAATGTACTGTGTCTCTCTTTTCTTAGCTAATGACAAAAACTACTGTGTTTTTTTTTTTTTAACAGAGCCTCAAGCTGTCACCCTAGATAGAGTGCTGTGGCATGCAGCTCACAGCAACTTCCAATTCCTGGGCTTAGGCGATTCTCTTGCCTCAGCCTCCAGAGTAGCTGAGACTACAGGCGCCCGCCACAACGCCCGGCCATTTTTTGGTTGCAGCCATCATTGTTTGGCTGGCCTGAGCTGGATTCGAACCCGCCAGCTCAGGTGTACGTGGCTGGCGCCTTAGCCCATTGAGCCACAGGCGCCGAGCCAGAACTACTATTCTTTAATGCTTCTTCCCTATTCCAGGCTGCCAGCAAGTGAGATATACTGAAGTATACTTTCAAATGTTACTAATTTCCTGTAACTACCTAATATTAAAATAATCTACAAGGTGTGATTTTTGAACTAAGACTTATAAATGAGAACAAAAATGTGAGCCCCAACTGTGCTGCACTTCAGACTCTAATTCAGAAAAACACTTCCACAGTGCACATGACTGTGGCTTACAGGCGTGTGCAGGTAATTCTCCCTGCCTGACTGAGATTAGGGCGATTAGCTCTGGTCCATAAAGGGAAAACTAAGACAGAAAAGCCACAGTGATATTCTAGGCCACACAGCCAGTAAAGTGGCTGGAAGGGAGCTTCTGAGGGCCCCTCTGGGACCGCAGCAGATCACACTCGCTCCCTGCTTATTAGTGTAGAACACGCTGGTGATTCACACAATGGAATGTTTAAGCCAAGGATGTCACCTAAGAGAGGATGTATTGGTACAGCTTTATCTGAGAAATTACATAATGATCCTCATGTCGTAAAAGAATTTATGTCTTGGAATAAAAGAGGGGTGTATCCCCGGGAATTACTCTACAGAGGCTATCAGGAGATTATCAGTGAGAAACTTACTGTCCCGGACTGGCCAAGTGACTTGACTGTCGCAGCATCCAGCACATTTTGGTAAGACAGCAGGACTCCTGCCCCCACACAGCCTTCAGGGTCCCCCGCTCTGCCCGTCTGTCCAAAGGAGAGGCCTGTTCTGCACCTAGCTTCTTAGGACATAAAAGTCCCTACCTGGAGTCTTCTCTGTTGCTTTCTTTTAGGTCAAATATCTATTTCTGCAAGCCGTGAGACCTTTTATTCTCTTTCTACCCCAGAGAGCAGAGTCAATCTTTCCTCCCACATTATTGGAATTCTGACAGAAATCATGCCGAGTCTCCCGCTCTAGAACCTTCCCCCAGCTCACAATCCTCCCTTGACCTAGGCTCCCACTGTCCACCTGACCCCAGGACGTAGCAGGAGGAGGAGGCTGGGAGGGGCGGAGTGTCACAAGCACCTGTCACCTGGCAGGCCCCGGCCCCCACGTGCCCGGTCCCCCGTCCTACCACTCCCTCCAGGGAGCTCTGCCAAGGCCCCCGCCCTCCCCGTCCGGGACAGGCCCGTCCCTCCCGCCCGGCCTCTCGCCACAGTCCAATGGCCGAGGGGCAGGGCCAGCTGAGCAAGCCGCGGCAGCCCAGCAGGATCCCCGCCCTGTTCCCGGTTCCTTAGCCGGGCCCCGGAGGCCTTTAAATGCCACCCAGGGCCGACGCGGCAGGGCCCTCGCCACCTTTCTTCCTCGGGCGGCGGCAGCAAGAGCAGCAGTGTCAGCAGCGCCAGCCGCGACTCGGCAGCCGTGGTCCGGGTCCCGGCAGCAGCGGCCAGCTAGGACCTGCGGGCAGGGGCTGCCTTGCTCTCCGCGTCCCTCCCCTTTCCTCCCCGCCTCCCCCTCTCCGGCAGTGCCTGCCAGGTTGGCGCCGGCTCGGGCGTGCGCGCGCGCGCGTGCCCTCGTGTGTGTGCGCGCGCCCGCGCCAGCCTCGGACCCGCGCCCGCGCCCCGCGCAAGACCGCCCCGGGATCCCGGCCCGCGCACCGCGTCCCACGTCCCCAGCCGCCAGGCTGCCACCGGTGCTCCCCGCCGCGCTGTGCAAGAAGATGGCGGGATCGGTGGCCGACAGTGATGCCGTTGTGGTGAGTGTGGCGGGGTGCGCACGAGGCACCCCCTCCCCCCGCCCCGTAAGCCACCAACGCCAGGTTCAGCCGGGTCGGGGCGGAAAGAAGCTGCAGGCCCAGCCTGGCGCCCAGCGCGCGAAGGCGCCCGGGTACCTGTTCCCAGGAGCCGGCTGTGCCCTGCTGGTAGGGGGCGGGAGGGACCCCCCGGCTGGAGGGCTCGGGGCTGCGGGACGATGTTTGGGAGTGAACAGCGGGTTAGGAGTGCCCGACAGTCAGGTGAGTGCACATTGCACGTGTGAGTGTGCGCGTGGGTGAGTGTGTCCGGGGCGCGCGCCCCGCCACCGCCCCCAACGTCCTGGGGATTCCCCCTTGGAAATAGGTCTTCGCCTGGGGCTCCCGAAAGAAGTTGTGACTTCAGCCACGTCCTAGAGGACAGGCCTTGGCCACAGCAGTTTTAGAAGCATTTGCAGTTGGAGAGGGGCCTGCCCTTCTCCAGCACAGGGCTCTGGCTCCCCGGTGTGCCTCGACCTTGATTTTGATCTGGATCTGAAGGGTCTGGGGATCCTCAGAGGCTTAGCTACTGGGTGAAAAGGATAGATTTTGTTCTTGGGGGCAGGGAGTTATGCGATTATTTAATGGGCTATGATAAAGAAGCATCACCTGCAGACACTGCCGGTGTGTGTGTGAATGGCTACTGGATTCCACCACATTTGTGTAGCTTCTTACACCCCCCCCCCTCAAAGAACGTATAGAAAACCAATCTATGTGCCTCTATTTTTAGAAACTAGATGATGGTCATTTAAACAACTCCTTGAGCTCTCCAGTTCAAGCGGACGTGTACTTCCCACGACTGGTAAACGATTTTGCTCTGTGTCTCTACTGTATCCTCTCCTTCCGAATTACGTTTTCCTGAATTTTCTATTGGGTCAGGCCCTCAGGATGTGAGGACTTGGCTCTTTCCTAACCGGCTATGAACTTCCTGTTCCTCATCCAATCCTTTGCAGATAGTTCCATTCTGTGGGCACATTAAAGGTGGCATGAGACCAGGCAAGAAGGTGTTAGTGATGGGCATCGTAGACCTCAACCCAGAAAGGTAAGGCGGAGTGCGTGTAGCCCAAGAACCGTCAGGCAGTGGCCTGCGGGCTCCTGTTGTGTGTGGCTTCATGCTCCTCCTCTTTCTCTCTTTTGTGGAGAGTGTTGCTAGTTGGGAGTGCCAAGAAAGTACCATGTTCCCATGAAAAGAATGTGTATGAATCCTAGCCATCATTTCTCCAGACAGCTATTTATATCAGAGATTATAAATACAGGCTCACATTTTCTCTTTGACCCTTAGGGAGGCCAAAGGATTTTTTTTTTTTTTTTTTTGTAGAGACAGAGTCTCACTTTATTGCCCTGGGTAGAGGGCCGTGGCGTCACACTGCTCACAGCAACCTCCCGCTCTTGGGCTTAAGCGGTTCTCTTGCCTCAGCCTCCCTAGTAGCTGGGACTACAGGTGCCCGCCACAGCGCCCGGCTATTTTTTTGTTTTGCAGTTCGGCCGAGGCCAGGCTTGAACCCGCCACCTTTGGTATATGGGGCCGGCGCCCTACTCGCTGAGCCACAGGAGCCGCCCGGATTTTTTTTTTTTTTAATGGTTTTGAAACATGGTTCTTGGAGCAGGAATTACCAATATAAATAAGGACCAGATTTAAGATATTATCTGAAATGGATTAAGACACAGATGTGTGGGTGATTTGGGTATTTGAAATCTCTAGTTTTAGTCATTTTCAACTCCACGAAAGTTTTCACCAGAGCTGGCTTTAGGTAACAAAATAAACGGGTTTTGAGTTACTTCTCCATAGTCTAACCTCTCTTGAAAAGAATAGCGGCCCTTTAAAAACAACATAAGCCCCAGAGGAGGAAGAAACATAGGGACCTAGGTCATTTTGAAATGTCATTATATCCAACCCTGAATAAATGAGACTATTTTCAGCTTTGCAATCAGCTTGACCTGTGGTGACTCGGAAGATCCTCCAGCCGATGTGGCAATTGAACTCAAAGCTGTGTTCACAGACCGGCAGCTACTCAGAAATTCTTGCATATCCGGGGAAAGGGGTGAAGAACAGTCAGCAATCCCTTATTTTCCATTCATCCCAGACCAGCCATTCAGGGTAAGTACCTCAAGTATCTCCAAGGCCTGGCAGGGTGATGATGTTCTGCTGTAGAGTGCGCCAAGAACACTTGAAGCAGCCAAGAACACTTGAAGCAGCCAGCATGTCCAGGAAATTTGTCACCCAATGTTGAAAATGGAAAAAGATCAAAAAAGCTTTCCTTGATAATATAAATTGTCAGTAGCTCTTAGTTCTCTTTAGCCTATGCATTTAGTAAATAGACCCATATTTACATGTCCGGAGTGTTAAAAATAAATACTTTTCTATATAGTATCCAACATAGTACTAGGTATAGAATAGATACCTTCTCCAAAGTATCTAATTGATTAATAAATACTAGTAAGTGTCCACTTGCTGAGTATTAATACCTATTATTCCTTAAGGTAATATATAGCTCTACACCTTACTTGTATAAAGAATATAATGATTATCATTTCATTTTCTCTTGTTCTCTTTGCTAATGAGGCCATGTCTGTGTCCTTGTTTCCCCCCTCTGGATTAATTAGCCTCAGTCTATTTCACGGTGGCTGACAAATTCCTTCCCTTGGGCCTGGATGAATATAGAATTGCTCCCCACATTCTGGCAGGCAAGAAGCACAACCCAAACTTTTCATCCAATCAGGAAGCATTAGCAACACCTTCCTCAAGGAAGGACAGTGCCGAATAAGAGGTGCAAGTAATGATGTGTTAGAAGGGACTTACTGTCAGGGATAGTGATGAAATTGTCACTATTACATCTTGTTACTATTACATCACAATAATGGCATTCAATTAAAAGCTCTGTGTTGCATATAAGCCCAATAAAACAGAACTACCCTTAAACTGTTGCTCTTCATCTAGAAATTTTCAAGGGTTTTAAGAAGTAATTATTTCTCTTCCTTTCTTCAGTCTGAAGGGAAAATAAGAATATGACTTTTATATCAGTGGTAGAATTGACATTGTTGCCCTTCTAATTATATTCTGGGAAAGGCACTCCTATTCCATAATCTCTCTGCTTCCTCCTCCAGTAATATCCCTTTAGGCTCCTCTTGGCTGTATAATTTCTTAATGATGAATCTTAATGCATAGCTCATGAGTATGAGTAACCAGAGCTTCTGACTCCCAGGAGAAATATAATACTCTCCAATAACAAAATTGAAATGAAAATAGGTCCTTTTTTTTCTGCTCAGCGCCTGTAGCTCAGCTGCTAGGATGCTAGGCATTTACACCGGGCCTGGCAGGTTCAAACCCGGCCCTTGCCTGCCAAACAACAATGAAAACTACAAGAAAAATAGCCAGGCGTTGTGGTGGGCACCTGTAGTCCCAGCTACTTGGGAGGCTGAGGCAAGAAAATTGCTTTAGCTCAAGAGTTTGAGGTTGCTGTGAGCTGTGATCCCAGGGGTACTCTACCAAGGGCAACATAGTACCACTCTGTCTCCAAAAAAAAAAAAAAAAGAGAAAGAAAGAAATAGGTCCTTTTTGATGATATGATTTTAGTAGTAATATAAATTAAATGTGAGTAATATCACATGTGAAGGCTCTTCTTGCATGGTGAAAATCAGTGCTTTTAATAAATACATCATAGCACCCTACCAATAATTAAACTCTATGGTGAATTACTTAAGGAAAAGGAGAGGGGAAAGCTTTTACCTTATGGAATCAGTGTTTCTTTTCAGCTTAAAGGAAGCCTTGTTAATTACACATTCTTGAGCCAGTAGTAATTACCCTGTAACCTTCTCTCCACCTTAGTGTTTACCGTGTTTAAGTGCCTAGAATATGATTGCAGTTCTGCCTGGTGAGGGGGTCCTCTGATAGTCATACAGAATTGTTCAGGGGATGATAGGGGAAGCATTAAGAGCCATATAAACAAATCTATGCTACTTAACATCACTTTTCTGAAGTGCAGTAAGAAGGGAGAAACATTAAAGCAAAAGCAATTTTAAATCTTTAAAGGATATCGAATAATGTAAAGTAGTGGTTCTCAGAGTATGTTCCCTCTTCTAGCAACATCACCATTACCTTGGCACTTGGTGGACATGGAGATCCTTAGACTTTATCCTAGACCCACTGAATCAGAAATTTGGGGAGTGGAGCCCAGCAATTCCAACAAGCCCTTCATTTGGTCCCAATGCACTGTAATGTTGAGAAACACTGAAGATAATTGCCTTTCTTTCTCTAAAAGGAGGTATAGTTTTCCCCAGTAGGCTTCACTGAAATTGTGGATTGAGATTATGATATTGTTTCTTCCAGGTGGAAATTCTTTGTGAGCACCCACGTTTCAGAGTATTTGTGGATGGACACCAGCTTTTTGATTTTTACAATCGCATTCAAACGTTATCTGCAATTGACACCATAAAGATAAATGGGGACCTCCAGATCACCAAGCTTGGTTGATGTTTAAACCACCTCTATTTCAAATAGGATCAGGTGCCACAACTGTCTGTCAGTCTAGAAGAAGTGTCCTACCAAGATCTGGAGACTTAAAAAGAAAACAAAGAGCAAGCTTTACTGTCTCTTCTTTCTGTGCAGTTTAAATCCAAAATGACAATCTTCAACTGTGGATTGCTATTGGGAAGCTGTTAGGACAAAGATACCAAGCCGTTATTCCCAGAACAAAGTAATACATTTTTGCTGGATTTCATTCAGACTAAACTAAAATGGATTTATAATGATTTGTGATCTGGTAGCAAATGATTCATCTTTTCAAAGCAAAGTGATGTTTAGAAACAAAACGGCTAAAGACACTCAAAAAACAACAACGGTACAGCGAAATCAACACATTTCTGCACTGAAGTGGAATTGTGTAGCACAACCAACATTTTAGTCAGGGTATTTACATAGAATGTAGGTTGTTCAAGGTTTGGTTTTTTTGTTGTTGTTTGTGTTTTTTGTTTGTTTGGTTGGTTTTTTTTGCACAGCGTAATGTTAATTCAGATTTTTGAAGCTTTCTTGTAGTTATTTATTTATACTCTATGTATTAGAGAATGAGCAATGTCTCAAGAACAGCAAGTTATAAACTTTTGAATGTACAAATATCTTCGGTCCTAGGGGGGAAATTCCTTATTACAGTTATGAAACAGGTAAATTTTTACCTTAAAGAACTGAGTTATATTCTCCTACCCCTAACCTTAGGATCTCTTGGTATAAATTGCTATAATTGTTTTGGGGGAAACTTTGAAGCATTTTGATAAAATTCTTTCAAGTGGTTACTGATTATATAAAACTGTTTACATTGCTTTTTCTCCTTACTGTGAATTAGCACAGTATTGGCTTCCTTAACACCAATTAACTACTTTTCCATAGATTTATATAATAACTCATTAAGTTGTTATTAAATTAATTGAAAATATAAAAGGTGATTACATAGACAATTTTTAAAATGACTATTATATAAACTTTTAAAAGAATAATATGAAAAGGATTCTGGAATGCAGTGTAAAACAGAAGCAAATGGTCCCGAATAACTTACTTGGAAGTAATTTATATCAACTTAAGCTGTTAGCTCATTATATAACTTTTCTTATGTTACCCTCACCAATATCCCTAAGTAAAACCTCTGGAGCTTCAGAGTAGAAGATGCTTCCTACTGTGCTGGCTCGGGAAAAGATAGGATTAGATGGGATCCAGATTAGGAAATGATCCAGTTACTTTATCTGAAAGGTTAACTCCCAGGACTCCAGGTCTTTGAGTCTAGCCAATAGCGGAAATGCTTCCAGTTAAGCTGTAGGAGTTTCCTTGCACTTGTGGAACAGATCAAACAGGAGTAGAGTGACTCCAGCAGGAGTCTGTAGTACTGTAAATGTCCCACAAGGCAAGGGATGGGTGGAGTTCTGGGTCCTAGACTTTACAAGCTGCATTGGCCCTGGAGAGAAGGAACATTGGCATTGCTTTGGTCAGGTAGCGGGGGAACACAAGGGTGCTGGGGTGGGGGTGTATTTATGTATAATTTAGGTTTTGTTTGTACAGCATTCTGTGTCTTGTAATGACATGTCCTTGTCTTGCTTTTCTTTTAGATTTTTTTACACAACATGCAGAGGCACTGAAGTGGCTATGTCATTTTCACGTGTCGAGAATGTAGACAGTGTTTCAGTACCAAAGGCTAAGATAAAGCAAACTAAAATTATGACTTTTTTGCAGGTGATATATTTGGATTCTTCTCAACTTTGAAACTGTTTAGCTCAGTTCCACTGTGTTGTATAAGAAGATCCTTTCTCCAACAAGACTGGCTGTACATTGAAAACCTCTATGTACAAGCTGACTTATTCAGCCATTTTCAGCCATGAGGGCTGTTCTGTGGCTCCAGGTATTTTCAAGCCTGTGATTAACGTCTCATGGCTTGTCACTAAAAAGCCACTAAATTTGGGGGAGTATTGGTAGAGAGGGCACCCTGAAATATATTGATAGGCGTTTTGATTCCCTCCCATAGGAGGACTCCTTCAAGTGGCTACCAATTCCCACCCACTGCATAATTCAGCAGAAACTAGAGGCACAGGGAGTGTAACTGACTGGAATTGACACTCATTCTCTCCACCTCTCAGCTCACTCCTTAGCAGCTTAGTGTGAAAATGCAGTGTTAACCCTGTGTTTCTCTGTGAGGTCAGTGGGAACCACTTAGATAAGCCTATTTGGATTAATCTAAATGATGCGATGATTTAATTCAGATATAGCTATATTAGTAGGGGGCTAATCCAGCTGTGCTAACCATTAGCTATAAGCTGAAAACAATGTTCATACCCTCTCCTCAGCCTATGAGGTCTAAGGTGAGAATTTCAGGAAAGAAAGTGCAATTTAAAGCTTCACAGGGAAGTATTTGGGAATGTAAGGAGTTATTTCTGACCAGAGCCCTAGTTTTGCAATAACCAAAACCAAGGAGTATAAATAACAATCAGGCTTTGGGGAAATAAAAGGCAGGCTTTAGACAATCTGTCTGTTTCTACTGCAAAATTGGAGTGAATGTGTATATCTGCTTAAAAGTTAGTAGAAATGAGTTCTACTTTTTGGGCTATCCCCCCAAATTATTATTTTTTTAAATTTTGAAACTCCATTTCAAATCTTGCCAACCTCAGTTCAAACCCCCCTGAGAGATCACTTTTAGAATTGATGATTTGTTAAAATGGCAAATCATTTCATTTGTGTTAAAAAGAAAATATCCAGAAAGGGAGGGAGCCCTGTTGCCTTGAGAGATACAGCCTTGGCATTTTCCAGTGTTAATGTAGAAATAATGCTCCTATGATGACATATTTTCAAAGAAACACTTTCTTATTTACTGCGTGATGTAAAATATTGCTAAATGTGTTGTTACATTATGTCACTGCTGAAAGTTATTTGCACTATAATAAAGGAATTTTATACAGAAAGATTTCCGGTTTATAATATGCTAAATTTGGCACCAGGTATAAAGTACTGAGTGTTGGCTTGACACCTGTAGCACAGTGGTTACAGTGCCAGCCACATAGACCAAGGGTGGTGGGTTTGAACCCAGCCGGAGCCAACTAAACAATTGCAACAAAAAAAAAATAGCCAGGCGTGATGGTGCCTATAGTCCCAGCTGCTTGTGAGACAAGAGAATCACTTAAGCCCAAGAGTTTGAGGTTGCTGTGAGCTGTTGTAACACCATGGCACTCTACCAAGGGCAACATTAGTGAGACTCTGTCTCAAAAAATAAAATAAAATGAAGTACTGAGTGTAACCATGTGGCGTAGTGGTGATTCCTCACTTTCACACTCATATTCTAAGACATTTCCTCCTCCATATGTTTCCCATGTTGGTAAAGGCAAGAAAAGTGTCTCAGGGGCCCTCAGAGACCTAATAACTTACCTGATAGATGAAGTGGGTTCTTTTAAAATATAATTTGCATATAACACATTCACTTTTTTTGGTGTATAGCTCTATGAGTTTTAACACATGCATAGGTTCATACAACTATCATGCAGAATGCAGAGTCATTTCATCATCCCAAAAAATTCCCTTGTGGTTAAACTTGTGCCCCCATTCCTAACCCTAATTAGGCAACCATTGATTTGTTTTCCTTCCCTACAGTTTTGCATGTTCCTGAATGTCATAAAAGCCACATCATATAACACAATATGTAATCTTTAGGGGCTGGCTTCTTTCAGTTTGCATAACGTGTGTGAGATTCATTCACATTGTGTGTTATCAATAGTTTTCCCTTTTTATTTCATTCCATTGTATGAATACACCATAGTTTCTTTATCCATTCACCTGTTGAAGAATGCAGTGGGTACTTAATAAATCAGTGAATACAGAATGTATATGCAAAAGCAATGTTGCATTTCTCTTCTCTTTCATGTGACTGGTTGCTGCTTCCTCTGTGAGAGCCTTTGCAGTAAATACAAACAGGGAGAAGTCTGTTAAGGCGGAGATAATTTGCTGCGGCTGTTGGGCAGAGATAGGAGCCTTTCTCCACCCCCTAGCCTTGCTACCCTTGCTACCTATTATACTTATGATAGCATTTTGGATAAGATGGTCTGGCAAATACCTATAATTGAACCTCTAAATGCCACAGACTCTTTATTCATTCAACAAATATTTATTGAGCTGTATCAATTGCTGTTCTAGGCACTTTGATACATCAGTGAGAGAAAAAGAAAGGTCTCTGGTGATTTTAAACTTTAGTATGCTTACAAATCACCCAGAAATCCTGCTGAAGAGGCAAAAGTTCAGCACCCACACCTCCAAGAGATTCTGTTTCAATTGATCTCGAGTGGAGCCCAGGAATTTGTATTTTAAAGACTCATAGATGACATACGTGGTCCTGGGTTCCAAATTAAACAATTCTGCCTTTGGGAATTCCTGAACCATCGCTGGGTCAAATTGTTGGGTTGAGTGGGCCTGGATTCCAGATTAAACAATTCTGCCTTTGGGAACTCCTGAATCATCGCTGGATCAAACTGTCAGGTTGAGATTCTGAACTGTGGATTCTATTCTATGAAACACAGAGGCATCCAGCTCTGCCCAAATCCTACAACTGTCATTATATTACTACTGTTAATATGTGTCATTGTCCTTGGCCTAAGCTTCTCCCCTCCTCTCTAGTCCTGCCCATACCTAAAATATAAAATGCTACAGTAAAAGAAAGTTTGCCTGTCAACTGAGTTTTGTAAAAATCCTCTTTATTTGCATTGATTTAGGACCTAGGTAGCACACTGACACCCATTTTAAGTAGTAAATGGTCCTTTATGAGGGCTGTCCAGAACATATCCAGCCATTGTTAATACAGTATTATACTGTCATATTACACGGCTACTTTCTGGACAGCCCTCAGAGGTTCTGGAGGAGACCTGTCTTCCTTCCTGGCAAACATTTCAATTAGTTATTCATCAGAAAATCTGATGAATTTCAGGATGAAGCCAAATTTTTCCATGAGGCAAATACATGTGGTGACTTATAACTTGTAACAAGAGGCAAAGAGTAAGTGATAGAGTCTCAAGTGACCTCTCACAGCACCTTGGAAATGAATTTAGTGCCTTCCTTCCCCAAGAAAATCAGCTGAGTGTGTATAAACACGGCATGCTTGCTTCAATTTGTTTCCTAATCACCATGTTAGTTTCACAATGATCCCCCACCCCACGAAATCTCCTGCATAAGCCAGAGAACTACCTTGCAAAACAAATACTTCATCATAATTAAAAAATGGGTGTATCCAAGGTGCCGAAACAATACCCAACCTAAGAGCAGAGAAAGAAATAGCCACTGACTCTTTCTCTTTCTTTGATACACCCTTCCAAATCCCAAGGAAAGACAATGACTGGGTGAGCAAAACAGAGGGAAAGAGGCTTATTGTTTGATAGGATAGCACAGACAGTCCCTAAATAATAGGCCTTGGAAAGCAGCAAGTCAGCCACAGCCTTGGAGATGATGTGGGGTTTTGGGGGCCTTCCAAGCTTTCATGAGTCAGAACAATAACAAACATTTGCTAATAACCCCAACACCTCCCTTCCTGCCAGTATTCTGTTATTAATTCTAAAAAGACAGATGCAAATGATCAAAGCTTACCTAAACAGTTGGTCTGGAACAGGAGGAAGTGAAAAGGTGAGTTTGTGGTAAGGATGAGGAGTTGGGATGAGGGCCCAGGCCTCCCGGATTTGTGGTGTGGGCCAGAAATCCTCCTGGATTTCTCAGGTGGGCTCTGGAAACCTCCAACCTTAACTTATTCCCTGCACGAAATGAGGATTGCAATGCCACTTGCAACAATGTGTTTGGAGAGCAAGAGGTGACAATAGGTTGTATAGGGATAATGTCCCTCACAGCTGATAAAGCCAGCAGTTAAAATAATCATGACACCAATTCCTATAATAATCTTCACAGATTATTTGTTTGTTAGTTTTTTGAGACAGTCTCACTTGCTCACCCTTGGTAAAGTGCTGTGGAGCCTTAGCTCACAGCAACCTCAAATTCTTGGACTCAAGTGATCCTCTTGCCTCAGCCTCCTGAGTAGCTGGGACTACAGAAGGCCCCCACAAGGCTCAGCTAGATTCAGAGACAAGGTTTCAGCTCTTGCTCAGGCTGGTCTCGAACTCATGAGCTCAGGCAATCCACCTGCCTCTGCCTCCCAGAGTGCTAGGATTACAGGCGTGAACCACCATGCCCAGCCACCTCTACAGTTTTATAAAGAAACAGTATGAAAAGTGCTAATGCTTCTAATTCATCAGAATATGCTTTTCATATATAATTTCACTGGAATCTCATTTTATTTAAAATGTAACCAAAATTAGCAATGTGTCAGGCAATATTTAGAATGGCATTTGTAAAACATACATAGCGATTTTTTTACTATGAATTATTGCAGCTGTTCTGATATTAGAAAGCACCATTTCTCCTAATGCAATAATAATGACCTTTAGCTCAGCATAAAAATGACATTTAATGTTATAATAAAGAGTGATCAAGGGAGATATGCACTAAATAGAACTGCTAAAAATGCATGTTATTTAAATTACAATCTTCATGAAGTTGTGTGGTCTGTTAATGTTAGGATTCTAATTTACCATTCACTTATCACACATTTTTAAAACTCTCAAATTATTTAACACCCTATGGAGCACAAAACCAGTCTTTCATTTGAGGAGGTTGGAAATAGATCTACTCTCTAAGGTTGTGATTAAAGTCAGATTTGGAGTTACCTCACAGATTGGTTGGTTGGTTTTAAGGCAACTAGCATTTTCTTTGCTTTTGTAAATGACATAAATTCTCAATTAGTAAGCTTCCTTAGACAAATCCTCAGTAACTTCAAAAATAAGTAATGATTTTAAAAAATTATTGAATTAATTCAAAGGGTCAATAGTGGCCTTTTTACATAGCTTGTACTTTCAGAGCATACCTTTATATTTAATTCACACCCATAGTTCCTCTCTCCTGTAAGAGAATCAATCATATTTTATGCTAATGGACTAGGCAGGAATGGAACACTTATATATGAAGGCACTATATTAGACACTGTGGGTTATAAAAAGAGGTAAAAAACATATATTATTTGCCTTTGAAGAATTTATGATTTAACTGGAAAGATAGGATGTGTACATATAGAACATGTGTAAAAATTAATGTCAAGAAGAGTCAGACTGGGCAAAACATTGCATACTACAAGAATCTTGGGAGTTCGAAGATGGCCACTTGCTGGGGTGACAGCTAGGGTGGGAGAGTAGGGATGACATCTAGGTTGAAAGGACTTCTCCTGGGCTTCCATGGCCTGAATGCCCTTTGCACCATTGTAAGCACAAAACTCACACAGTGCTTACCAACTTCTGGTTTGATCTGTGGGGACAGAGTTACGTTTCCTAAAGCTCAGTGATATAGCTGTAACTTTGGCCTCCCAAAGAAAGAGTTCAGGGAGGGAATTTGTGTTCTTTAATTATAAAACACATGGGTCTCTGCTGGAAAAGAGACCCTTCCTTTAATGAAGTTCCTAGCAAAGAAAGGGTTGCTTCATGGACTATCTACAAGGAACCACATTATAACTGCATTTAAAGGATTCAAACTTCAGCTCCACACAAATGGCACCAAAACACACACAAGAAACAAAAAACACTATATAGAAAAATAACCACTTAAATATGGTGGACCATTCCACCTGCCATCCCATTGAGCCTGAGAATGCGGATGCAACTCTAAAGTGCCTTTGGTTGGTTCTGTTTCCCTGGACTCTCATAGTTGAGCCCCCTAGTTCTCTGTAGTGTATACCAGTGTTAAAGATACTATTCATATTTCTTATGTATGGCCCCTAAATACAAACCAAATCCTTCTTCTGGTGCTCAAGCAAAGAAACAAAGATATGCTCCAGTGCTGGGTGAAAAACTACTGTATTGAGTTTCCTAAGAGCTAGTCTCCAAAATGAACGCTTTCTAAAGGTTTTTGCAAGGGAAATTTTGCTATTTTTGCTTCATTTTATGTGCTGACTTTGCCTTATTATGTGCCTTCTCTATGATGACTTTTGTACCTAACCCATGAACAAGAAAGATTTCCACTATTTACACTGAGTGGATAATTTTCCTTTTTATACTTAATAGCCAGTTCCTTGAAGGCAAGTTCCATTCTACAAACTCATGCTCTAAACAATGCATTGTCTACTAAAACATTTTCGGTGGTGTTGGAAATGTTCTATCATCTGTACTGTCCAATATAATAGCCACTAGCTGCATCTAACTAAGGGTTAAAATGTGTCTAGAGTAACCCAGGAACTGAATAGTTCATTTGAGTTAATTTAATTTTAAATGATCACATGTGGCTAGTGGCCACCATACTGGGCAGTGCAGGTATAGAACATCCAGCTCTGTGTCTGATCTGAACCCTCAGACAATATGGGGAGGGGCAGAAGTTCCTTATCTAAACCCAAGTCATGGTCACCTCATATTCAGGAAATTTTCTAGGTGTTTTCTAAAGGCTAGTGGAGGCCTAGTTGTATAAAGCACCCAGGTGCTCCTAATAAAGAAGTCACCCTACGGAAAGAAAGAGTCATCAGGCAGTTTGTTCCAGGAAGGCGGCAAGCTTGAGAACCACAAACTCTGTGGTCCCAGCACAGCTCAATGGAGCCACACCTGAGTGCTAGAACAAGGGGCTGCCATAAACCCCCTGCTTCAGATGGATTCAAACTTGGAGGTGAGCCCCAGGGCTTCTCTAGAAGGTGGTGACAGACAGGTAGCATCCCCCGCTCAGTAGTGCAGACAGCCAACATTTCTTTATGTGTAACCATAAGTGGCTGGTCTCCTGTGAGTAGCCCTGGGGCTCACCTGAAGCCAGCCTTGAAGAAAGATGCAGTGCCTTGCTATATTCTCAAAAATCGAACCTCCTCCAGAAAGCATTAGGAGCAAGATATTTGACTGATCATTTAGTAGGAAAAAGTGCATTTCATCACACACCACCTGGGAAACAAGGGAATAAAAATCCCTGTTAGACTCCTTTTCCCTCCCCAAGTTCCTCTCTAGCTTCTATATCCCCTCTGGACCCTCTCCCAGGCCACTTCTGATATTCCCCAATTCCCTTCCTTAAGTAGAGCCATTGGCCTTTATAAGCTCTCTCAGTGGCTTTTTAAAGCATTCACCCAGCAAGGGCCCCTTTCTCCTTAACGGAAATTCTTCCCCTAAGAAAAGTAAGATTTCTGTAAAATTTTATTTGTTAATTTCTTTACTATCCTGCCTCATGTCCAAAAGAACTCAAGGCAGCAAAAAGTGAAAACACCAGGGCAGGTGGAAGGAAAATGCCTCCTGGTGCTCTCTGTTCTCAGGATTCAGGTTTTCTTGTTTCCATTTCAAAATCCCCAGCAAATTTATTCCCAAAAATATGGCCTCATCTCTCTCCATGCTCTCTTCATGTTCTCTCCCCTGTTTGTTTCCTTAATGTCCATCTCTCCCATTAGATCATAATCTCCTCCAGGCAGTACCATACTCATCTTGGTCACGACTGCATCCCAAGCACCTAGCATGGTGCTTCACACATAATAAATAATAAATCAATGTTTATTGAAAGAATAAATGAATGAACAGTAGCCAAGATGTATTACTATTAGTTATCTAATACTTGCAACAAATTATCCCCAAATTAGAGATTTAACATGACATTAAATAGTTCCTCATACAGTTTCTTTCAGTCAGGAATTTGGAAACAGCTTAGCTAGGTGGTTCTAACTCGGGGTCTCTCGTGTTATAAGCTGTCTTCCAGGGCTGCAGTGATCTGAAGGCCGGGTTGGGGCTAGCAGATTCATCTCCAAGATGGCTCATTCATGTGGCTGTTGGCCACAGAAACTTCTCCATAGGACTGCTTAAGTGTCTTCTCAACATGGCAGCAGGGTTACCCCAGAAAGACTGATCTAAGAGTGAGCAAGGCAGAAGCTGCAACATCTTTTAAGCCTCTGCCTAGGCTCAGAGGTTATACTTCTGCAATACCCCATGTCTTACATAGGTTAGCCCTATCCAGTGTGCAAGGAAACTACACAAAGGTGTAAATACTAGGAGGCAGGATCATTGGCAGCCATCCTGGAGGCTGGCAAACACAGATGGCTAGTTCTGATACATGCCTTGCAAATTCTCAGAATTATTTGAGTGGTTCTAGAGTTCCTAAAAGGTAAGTGACAGGGGACAGTGGAGTCAAAGCAATGCTGCTTATGGCTATTGTGTTTCCCTAGTATTGCCTCTGACCCACCCACTGCTGTTGACTGGGAAATTTGTGAAAATTGTGTTTCCAGAATGTCCTTCCTCTATGTCTTACACATCCAGGTCCTCAAAGTAAACTATAACAGAGAGAGCATGAAGAACCCAGAAATTCCTAATGAATCTAATATAGCAAATTTTATGAAATACTATAACAAAGTCTTGCTAAAATTGTGTGCAAAGGGTAGAAAATTGGTTCTTATTGGAAAGTTCAGATAAACAACTCTATTTGAAAAAAGTGTTCATTTTAATGTTTTCAAGCTAAAGAAAAATCTGTCTACTCCTGAGAAATGTTTGAGGTTTTTTTTTTTATTTGTCTTTAAGTTTGATGTCTTGTTTTAATGGAAATGCTACCTCACTCTGTTTTAAGACAAAGTGAGGTAGCAAAATCCAGCCTAACAGCCTAACACAAATCAAAGGGGACAAACCCAAATGCCTACAAGGGGCAAGCATGTGACATAAATTGGTAAAATAGGCCAACTATAGGACAGCTGCCACCCAGACCTAGCCATTGTTGCCACAATGAGCTGTTTATTGCCAAAGCTTCTAAATTTTTTTTAAAAGAAAAGCCAATATCTTATTAAATATTGCAAGTAAATAAAAATAATTTTAGCTATGGAGATCAGTATGGCCCTGGATATGGCCTACAAGCTGCCTTTTTGCAACCTTTGCCATGAATTAAAGAACATATGGAATAATAACCACACATCTGGTTGAGTTCTGGCTGCTTCTTGTCAGTGGGAGGGTAAGGGGGGTGGCATTTGAGAGACCTACTTGGTCTTTTGTTTTTCTCAAGTTTACTGAGAAAATTTTTTATTCTCCTTTCCACAGACATGCTTTGTACATCCATGGGGGAGGATGGAAAGGGGAGGCAAACATAACAAGAGAGGTTGAGAAAGGCTCATAATTCAGTGGACACAGAAGCTGGAAAAAAAAAAAACACACTAAAGCATACTTTTGCCACCATGGGACCTCTTTGTAGTAGAATCTCTTCTGTAGATCATAGCAGAGCAAACATATTTTTATGCAGCCAATGAGAAAACCAGCCTTTGTCTTCCCTCCCTCCTCAGTAATAAAATCATCTGGGACTCATTCCACTGACTGTGCATTTGGAGCGCCTTCTTTGTATTCGGCAATGTTTGTGAGGGGAGTCAGTGTCTGTCCACTCAGAGACACTGTGCAAAAGAAAAGGGCATGAGGACAGACAGGATCGGATTCAAATTTTGCCACCTATCAGCTATGTGACCACCTGGGACAAGTTTTGACTAAATCTGGGTCTCATTTTTCTCATCTGTAATAACAGAGTGCAAAAATTTTCTTTACAAGATTATTGTATGGATTAAGCAAGAGAAAGTCCATAACACTTAGGGCAAATCAGGGTGATGACCCCCTCATCTGATATTTTAAATTCTAGGCCTCACTTTTTTGGTTCACAGACTTACCTGAATTGTATAGTTTGCAAAATTCTCATATTGCAGATGAGAAAAATGAGTGTACAGAGCTTAAGTGACTTGGCTACTGTGTGACTTTGCTGCTCCCTGTTTTTTGGGACTCTGAGCAGGTGGGAACCAGCTCAAGGAGGATGATGAGTGGCCTGAGACAGTTGTGTCCTGCCTGGGCTGCCAAGGCCATCAGGTGGTGATCTGAGACCCCCGTTACTGTCTTGGTTGATTGCTCAGGAGAGGCTTATAGGCCAGAGCCTCCTCCCAGTTATGGTTAGAGGGAGTAACTGGTGGCTGATAAACACCAGTGACAGGACTTCCCTATTCCAATAAGGCACCCAAGTGCATCCAGTAACTACAGCCAGATGGGAAACCACCACTTAGGCCTTAATGAGCTTGTTCAGCTGTAATTCTGGGGAGTCCTGAGAGCCTTTCTAATTAGCCCCATTTGCTGTTGTTTGGTTTGTTTTGCTTTGTTGTTTGTTTACTAAAGGTTGTCCTCACTAAGCAGGGCCCTGCTTTGTTTAGCTTGCCTCAGTCATCCATACTGTCATACCCCATTTTCTAGACATATTAGAAATCATTTGCAAATGCATTTGCATTTTGCTAAGCTCTCCTCAATTTACCTGACTGGCTTCCATCTTTAACCCAAAGAACACACTTCTTTTTTTAATCCACTCTAGAACCTATTACAACCAAGCCATAGCTGTAGCAGAAAAGAGGGTCAGATTTTCTCTTTTCCACACAAAGTAACTCCCTAGTTAAGCAATGAATAAAGCATTAGATCCTTTTTAGGTCAGGAGGGTGGGATGTAGTTCCTTGCCACATGCCTTTATGAATAGCTCAGTATACAAAACACCACCATGCTGCCTCTACCATGAAAGTAAAATGGAAAGTTGACCTGTGTTCACACTACAATAAGCTCAATGTACACCCAACTCCACTCACTCCATGGCCAAAAAGAGGGGAAACTCCTACTTACGTACTACATATGCTGCAAGTGGGGTGTCTGGATACAAGAGAGCACCAACTAGTTCTGGGTGACTGATTGTTTGCAACAGGTGGTAGACACCACAGAATCATGCTCCAGAGTGGCATTCATCTGCCTGATGGAAGGCTTGGTGTTCCCATCAGGAGAGTCACACTCTGGAGGAGACCCTGTCTCTAAGAAGGCACCTGTGAAGAATGCAAAGAAACCATCTGGAAGGTCAGCATTTGGGCCCTCCCAAGGGACCTGAGACATGGAACCAGGTCTAAAGTGACAGAGGGGTCTGACAGGAGCATGGAGCTCACTCTTAAGATTATCTAATATTGCTGTTTTACAGGTGAGAAACCTGAGGCCCAGGAAGAGAAAGCCTGCTTGAAATCACAGTTTGCCAAAGGGAGATGTAGAGATGGACTCCAGATCTCCTGCTTCCCAGACCAGGGATGTACACTGGAAAATAGCCAGGAAAAGGAGGAAGTGGCATGAGTTTAGGTGAGATGGGAGTTTCCAAGGCTGTTAAGGAAGCACTGCAGGTCTCAGACCTGTCCTCAATCATGACCAACACAATCCTCTACCACCAAAGTAAAGTCACTCAGAAACTTTTGATCAAATTGCAACTTCTATAGCAGCAAAATAATTAAAATTGTCCACTGGACTTTAAAAAAATTCGATACCCAAAATACTAACAGGCTTATCAATATTCTCAATTAATGTGAATGGCTTAAACTGTCTTCTAAAGAGGCACAGGTTGGCTGACTGGATACAAAAACTCAGGCCAGATATCTGCAGCATACAAGAATCTCATCTTACCTTAAAAGATAAATATAGATTCAGGGTGAAGGGATGGTCATCTATAATTCAGGCAAATGGCAATCAGAAAAAAGCAGGTGTTGCAATTTTATTCACAGATGCAATAGGCTTTAAACTAACCAAAGCAAGGAAAGATAGCCTCATATTTGTTAAGGCTAACACTCAACGTGATGAGATTTCAATTATTAACATTTATGCACCCAACCAGAATGCGCCTCAATTTATTAGAGAAACTCTAACAGACATGAGCAACTTGATTTCCTGCAGCACTATAATAGTTGGAGATTTTAACACCCTTTGGCAGTGTTGAATTGATCCTCCAATAAGAAACTAAGCAAAGAAATTTTAGACTTAAACTTAACCATTCAACAATTGGATTTAACAGACAGATGGAATGTTTTACAGAACATTCCATCCTAACAAAACTGAATACACATTCTTCTCATCAGCCCACAGAACATCCTCCAAAATTGATCACATCTTGGGTCATAAGTCTAACCTCAGCAAATTTAAAAGAATAGAAATTATTCCTTGCATCTTCTTGGACCATCATGGAATAAAAGTTGAACTCAATAATAACAGGAATAGGCATTCTCATACAAAAACATGGAAACTAGGGTGGCTCCTGTGGCTCAGCGAGTAGGGTGCCGGCCCCATATACCGAAGGTGGCGGGTTCAAGCCCGGCTTTGGCCAAACTGCAAAAACAAACAAACAAAAAAATAGCTGGGCGCTGTGGCGGGCACCTGTAGTCCCAGCTACTAGGGAGGCTGAGGCAAGAGAATCGCTTAAGCCCAAGAGCTGGAGGTTGCTATGAGCAGTGTGACGCCATGGCACTCTACCCAGGGCGATAAAGTGAGACTCTGTCTCTACAAAAAAAAAAA